>CAUYPK010125724.1:0-122483 GCA_963574355.1 Loris lydekkerianus
CCGTGCCTTTTCCTGTGTGAGACTGTATCTAGCCTGAAGGTGTCCTAGGCTCTCTGGTCACAGCACCTTTCCCATCTTGTCTCTTTGGGACAATGTTTGCCATCAGCATTTACCAAATAAACTTGTTCTTTGTGCCCCTAAAAAAAAAAAAAAAGAAATAGACAAAATGAAACCAGAGTGTTTGGGGATAAGTACTCAAGTAGTAAAACTCTAAAGCAGTATTTTTCAAACTGTTTTCTCTCACAGCCCACTTGAACCTATACTTAAGCTTCTTTGGCACACTTAAATTATGTTGGTGAAAAAGAAGAGTAAGAAAAAGAATATATTTACTGTGCTTTGAATGTTTTTTAAAAAGATAATTTAATTAATGATCTTTAAAAATTTTTTGAGGCACACTTAAAACCCTCTCACAGCAAACCAGTTGAAAATCATCTCTCTAAAGAAAAGCAAAGGAAGGGGTCACCGTAGCAATGAAGGCAGTGATTGCCTTTAAAGGAAGGAGAACTTTGTTGGGAAGACACCTATGGCTTCTTAGCTAACAACATGCTTTTTATTGCCTGGGTAGAGGGGCCCTTGGGTGTTTCTTTTATAATTACGGATTAATCTGTCCATTTACATTTTATGCCTTTTTCTTTGTGTATTATTTGTTACAGGTAGGGTTAAAAAAAAAAAAAATTAGCTGGGCATGGTGGCAGGTACCTGTAGTCCTAGCTACTTGAAGGCTGAGGGAGAAGGATCCTTTGAGCCCACGAGTTCAGCATTATAGTGACCTATCATTGCACCAGTGCTCTCCAGTCTGGGCAAAAGAGCAAGAACCTGTCTTGAAAACAAAGGGGAAAAAAATCTAACAAAAGATATGAAAGAACTTTATAAGAAAAACTATTTTTAAAAAATGCCTAAATGCCTCCTGGTGATGTCTGCACAGAAATGTGAATATACTAAATAGTACTAAACTGGACATTTAAAAATGATTATGTTAAACCAGCTCATTGAGATAGGAAAAAACATGGAGACTTTACATCTTTTGTATTAACCTGGTTGAAGTTGAAACTCATTCTTCTTAGTAAAGTATCACAAGAACAGAAAAGCAGCAGGGTGGAGCAACATGGCAGACCAGAAAGACGATTCAGCTGAGCTCTCCTAGAATGACTGGGGGAAAAGAGAGAACCCTGCCATACTCGGCATGAGGACCTTACCCAGAGACATAGCTCAGGGAACACAGGAACGAGGTGAGGGAGCTGGGTACAGCGTATGACCTGAAGTGGTGGAAATCTGAAGAATTAGGCAAGCGACTGCAACCAGCTGGGATTGGCTGGCTGCCCACAGAGGTCTGGGATGGGAGGAAGCCTTTCTGGAGTCTTCAGTTTTGGGGAGGAAGGTGCATGTTAAATGGAAAGCTTGGAAGAGTGGGCAGACTAGAATAGTATACAGCAACCAGATTTGAATGCTAGTTGGAGTGGACTTGCCATAGTTTTGGTGGTGGGCTGGTGAGGAATATATACTGAGAAGGTCTCAGGGGCCAGGGAGCTGCCATTGTGGGAAGGTCATGAGAAGGTCTTAGTAGGGGCCTAAAGCACAGCTGTCTTAATTCTGCCTGCTGGAATCAGAACTCCACCCTTGAGACAGACTGAGAGACTCCCATACTCCACAGGAACTGGAGTCAGGGGGCACTGTGAGACCCACCCTGAAGGATTCTTGTGAGCTTTAAGATCCCAACCCCACAGGGTCTGAATGCTGAGGAAACACTCAGGTGATCACCAAAGGCAATTAAGTTTGGAATAAGGAACATAGTGGTTGCTGGCTGTGCTGTCTCCAAAAAAAAACCAGTGCCACCTGGTGTCCCAGTAACATATTGCAATAGATTGTCATCAAGAGCAAGGACTTCAGTTTATTTGGCTTTGCTCCAGCTGAGGCCACTTCAAGACCTAAGCTCTGAGACAAAGCAATTTGAAGCAAAGGAGACAGTGAGAAGGAAAAAGGAGGACAAGGAGGTGAACAAGAAGAAAGCACACATGAGGAGAAACAAGCAGAAAAATTTGGGCAGCATGAAAAACCAAAACAGAGGAACTCCCCCAAGGGACCATGAGGCAGCTACTACAAAAGACTCCATCTATAAAGAATTAATGGACTTGACAGAGAGGGAATTTAAAATATGGATGATAAAGACAATAAAAGGAATGGACGAGAAAATGGAAAGACAGAACCCAAAGTCAGACAAGAGATATGTAGAACATAGAAAAGACATGGCAGACATTAAGGAAATGAAGAAAACAATCAGGGAATGTAAAGATGCAGTAGAAAGTATAAAAATATGTTAGACCATGGAGAAGAAAGAACCTCAGAGCTAGAGGATAAAGTTTTCAAGTTAACCCTGGTAGTTAAATAAGAAAAAAAAAAAAAGAGAGAGAGAGAGAGAGGGAGAGAGAGAGAGCAGAACAGGTGCTTAGAGAACTATGAGACTCCATGAAGCATTAGACATATAGGGATTCCTAAAAGGAAAGAAGATCGTCTCAAAGGAATGGAAGACCTACTGGGGACTATCATAAATGAAAACTTCCCAAGTTTTACTAAAGATCCCGACACACTCCTTTCAGATGGATATTGTATCCCAGGTCATTTCAACTCAAACAGAACCTCTCTAAGACAAATTGTAATGAGCATGTCCAAAATCAAGATGAAAGAAAAAATTCTGCAAGCAGCCAGGAGTAAGCACCAACTGACCTACAGAGGCAGAGCCATTAGGATAATAGCAGACTTTTCAACCAAAACTATCCAAGCCATAAGAACATAGTCATCCATCTTCAATATTCTTAAACAAAACAACGTCCAGCCCAGAATTCTGTATCTTGCTAATGTAAGCTTCAAAATTGACAGAGAAATCAAATCTTTTGTGGATATATAAGTGCTAAGGAAATTCACCATAACAAGACCAGCTCTACAAGAAATACTTAGACCTATTCTTAAGACTGACCACCACAATGGACCACCAGCAAAGTAAACACCCAAAAGCTAAAGGTCAAATCTTAACTTCCACAATGGCGCAAAGGATAAAATACACAATGGGCTTTCACAAAATAAGAGAAATAGAACTCCACCACACTTATCAATTCTTTCAATAAATGTCAATGGATTACCACTGAAGAGGCACAAGCTGGCAGATTGGTTAAAAAAGCACAAGCCATCCATTTGCTGTCTCCAGGAGACACACCTAGCCTTGAAGGTCAAATCAAGATTCAAGGTTAAAGGGTGGAAAACAGTATTTCAAGCAAATGGAAATCAGAAGAAAGGAGGGGTTGCAATCTTATTTTCAGATACAAGCAGATTTAAAGCAACTAAAATTAAGAAAGGCAAAGATGAAGTCTGGCTCATGCCTGTAAGCTTAGCACTCTGGGAGGCTGAGGTGGGTGGATTGCTTGAGCTCATGTGTTCAAGACCAGCCTGAGCAAGAGCAAGACACCGTTTCTAAAAAATAGCTGAGCATTGGTGTGGGCACCTATTGTCTCAGCTACTCAGGATGCTGAGGCAAGTGAATTGCTTGAGCCCAAGAGTTTGAGGTTGCTGTGAACTATGATGTCACGGCACTCTACCCAGGGTGACAAAGTAAAATTGTCTAAATAAAAGAAAAGGAAAGACAAAGATGGTCACTTTATCTTGATCAGTAGAACAACACAACAAGAAGACATTTCAATTTCAAATATTTATGCACCCAACTTAAATGCTCCAAGATTTATGAAACAGATCTTGAGGGATCTGAGCAACATGATATCCCATAACACCATAATAATTAGGGACTTTAACACCCCTCTGACAGAACTGGACAAATCCTCTAAACAGAAACTAGACAAAGATACAAAGGACTTAAATGTGACCCTGGAAAAAATAGGATTAATATACATATACAAAACACATCATCCCAAAGCTAAAGAATATACATTTTTATCATCAGCCCATGATATGTACTCCAAAATCAACCACATCCTAGGATAAAAAACAAACCTCAGCAAAATTAAAAGAATATAAATTATACCTTGTATCTCCTCAGACCACAAGGCAATAAATGTGGAAATCAACTCCAACAAAAACATTCTTCTCAACACAAAGACTTGGAAATTAAACAACCTTATGCTGAAAAATAGTTGGGTTCAGAAGAGATAAAAGATGAATTTGTTAAATTCCTCAAACATAACAACAATGATGATACAAGTTACCAAAATCTGTAGGATGTGGCAAAAGCAGTCTTAAGAGGGAAATTTATTGCATTAGATGCCTACATTCAATGAACAGAAAGAAAGTGCATCAAAAAACTCATGAGCCATCTTATGGAATTGGAGAAAGAGGAACAATCTAATCCCAAACTCAGCAGAAGAAAAAAAATAACCAAAATTAAATCAGAGATTAATGAAATTGAAAACAAAAGAATTATTCAGAAAATTAACAAAACAAAAAGTTGGTTTTTCAAAAAAATAAAGTCAATAAACCTTTGGTGAGATTAACTAGAAACAGAAAAGTAAAATCTCTAGTAACCTCAATCAGAAATGATAAGGAGGAAATAACAACAGATGCCATAGAGATACAAGAGATCATCTCTGAGTACTAAAACAAACTCTATGCCCGGAAATTTGACAATGTGGAGGAAATGGATCTATACCTGGAATCACACCCTCTCCCTGGACTTAATCACCAAGAAATAGATCTGTTGAACAGACAAATTTCAAGAACTGAGGTCAAAGAAATAATAAAAAATCTCCCAACAAAAAAATGCCCTGGTCCAGATGGCTTCACAGAATTCTATCAAACCTTAAAAGAAGAGCTTCCATCCATACTGCAGAATTTATTACAAAAAATTGAGAAGGAAGGAATATTCCTCAACATATTCTACAAAGCAAACATCACCCAGAAACCCAAACCAGGAAAAGACCCAACTAAAAAGAAGAACTTCAGACCAGTTTCACTAATGAATATAGATACAAAAATTCTCAATAAAATCCTAGCAAATATATTATAGCTACACATTAAAAAATCATTCATCCCAATCAAGTTGGTTTCATCCCAGGGATGCAAGGCTGGTTTAACATATGCAAGTCCATAAATGTAATTCACCATATCAACAGAAGCAAAAACAAAGACCCATATGATCCTCTCAATAGATGCAAAAAAAGCATTTGATAAAATTCAGCATCCTTTTCAAAAAAGAACACTTAAAGAATATAGGCATAGGTGGCACATTTCTTAACCTGATAAAAGCCATCTACAACAAACCCACAGCTAATATTATATTGAATGAAGTAAAAGTGAAAGCTTTTCCACTTAGAACTAGAACCAGACAAGGTTGTCCTATATCACCACTAGTATTCAACATAGTGCTAGAAGTTCTAGCCAATACAATCAGGCAAGAGAAAGAAATAAAGGGCATCCAAACAGGGGCAGAGGAGGTCAAACTCTCACTCTTTGCTGATGATACGATCTTATACTTAGAGAACCCCAAAGATTTAACCACAAGACTCCTAGAAGTGATCAAAAAATACAGCAAAGTCTCAGGATATAAAATCAATGTCCACAAATCAGTAGCCTTTGTATATGCTAATAACAGCCAAGATGAGAAGCTAAACAAGGACACAATTCCCTTCACAATAGCTTCAAAAGAATTGAAATATCTAGGAATATACATAACAAAAGAGGTGAAGGACCTCTGTGAAGAAAAATATGAAACACTAAGAAAAGAAATAATGGAGGATATTAACAAATGGAAGAACATACCATGCTTATGGCTGGGAAGAATCAACATTGTCAAAAGGTCTATAATTCCCAAAAATCTACAGAGTCAATGCAATCCCCATTAAAATACCATCATCATACTTTCAAGAATTGGAAAAAATATTTTTTTATTTTGTATGGAACCAGAAGAAACCCAATACAGCCAAGGCAATTCTTAGTAATAAAAACAAAGCCAGGGGTATCACCCTACCAGACTTTCAGCTATACTACAAGGCCATAGTGACCAAAACAGCATGGTATTGGCACAAAAATAGATACCATGACATTTGGAACTGAATAGAAAACTACGAGATGAAACTAACATCTTACAGCCACCTGATCTTTCATAAACCAAACAAGAACATACAGTGGAGAAAAGAACCCCTATTCAATAAATGGTGTTGGCAGAACTGGATAACTGTGTGTAAAAGACTGAACCTAGACTCACACCTCTCACCACTTACAAAAATTGATGCAAGATGGATAAAAGATTTAAATCTAAATCTAAGACATGAAAAAATAAAAGTCTTCTAAGAAACTTTTCTCAGGAAAAGCACTTGAAGACATCAGCTTGGGGAAAGATTTTATGAAGAAGACTTCCATGGCAATTACAACAACAAAAATAAGCAAATTGGATTGAATTAAACTGAAAAGCTTCTGTACAGCTAAAGAAACACAAATTGAAGTAAATAGACAACCTTCAGCATGGGAAAAGATATTTGCATATTATGAATTGGACAAAAGCTTGATAAGTAGGATCTATAGAGAACGCAAAATAATCAACAAAAAAAGACCCAACAATCCCACATATCACTGGGCAAGAAACATCAATAGAACCTTCTCTAATGGAGATAGATGAATGGCTAACAAACACATGAAAAAATGCTCATTATTCACTAATTATCAAAGAAATGCAAATCAAAACTACCCTGAGATGTCACCCTAACCCCAGTGAGAATGGCCCACATCACAAAGTCTCAAAGCTGCAGATGCTGGCATGGATGTGGAGAGAAAGGAACACTTTTACACTGCTGGTGGGACTGCAAACTAATACAACCTTTTTTAGAAGGAAGTATGGAGAATCCTCAAAGAACTCAAATTAGACCTCCCATTTGATCCTACAATCCCATTACTAGGCATCTACCCAGAAGGAAAAAAATTCTTTTATCATAAGGACATTTGCACTGGACTGTTTATCACAGCTTATTTTATAATCACCAAAATGTGGAAACAGCCTAAATGCCCACCAACCCAGGAATGGATTAACAAGCTGTGGTATATGTATTCCATGGAATACTATTCAGCCACTAAAAAAGATGGAGACTTTACATCTTTTGTATTAACCTGGACTGAGGTGCAACACATTCTTCTTAGTAAAGCATCACAAGACTGGAGAAGTAAGAATCCTGTGTACTCAATTCTAATATGAAGGCAGTAGATGAGCTAATACAGGGGTGGAGGGATAGGGGAATGAGCAAGTGGAAAGAGGGGAGGAGGGAAGAGGATGGGAGATCAAGGTGTATGGCACATCTCTTGGGAGTGGGACACAGGAAGGAGGGGGGAGGAGAAAGCGGAGAGAGGGGAGGAGGAAGGGGGATCGGTGTGCTCCCACCTAATGGACACAATGTAGGGGTATATGGCACATCTCCTGGGTCCTGGATACAACTACAACTGAGACCTTACCTAACAAAAGCAAATATCGTAACCTAATTATTTGTACCCTTATATTAATCTAAAATAAAAAATATGAAAAATGTTTTTTAAATTAACAAAAGGCAAAAAAAACCCAAAAACACGCAAAAGGTATTAAGGTGGTCAATTTTATGTTATGTGTTTTACCACAATTTTTAAAAAGGCCTAAACAACACAGGGACATTAAAATCACCTAAATACATGGAGAGCGCCCCCATGTGGACACTTTGGGAAACTCATCATTGTAAAGCTATCAGTTGTTGGGTACAGCATAAAATTGAATTCTCATTGTGAGTTTTTTCACCTCTTTGGAACTTAGCAAGATGTGGTGTGAGGAGAACTTACATTACATGCTATCGAGACTTATATAAAGCTAATGTCCTTGAGGCAATGCCTTGTAGGCCCAGGGCTAGACAGAAGATCACTGCAACTGACCTGGCACTCAAGATACATCCACACAAATGGGCAGGGGGTGGCCAGGCAATTAGGGGATCCTGACTTAAGCAGGAGCATTCATGACACAATCCTGACTTAAGCAGGAACATCACAACACCTCTGTTCCTCAGAACAGGAAAAAAGAAACAACCCAGTGCCCGTGATCAGGGGAAAATGGATAAATAAATTGTAATGTGTTCCCACCATAGACTATTATGTGGTGGCAAAAACTAATGCCGTGTAATTAGTCTGCAACCCTATGAATAAATCTGAGAAACAATGTTGAGGGAGGAAAGCAAATCACAGAAGATGATACATGGTATGATTTCATTTTATAAACCTCTAAAACTCTAAAGCAAGCAAAACTAAATGAAAATGGTGGCTGGGGTTGGTGCCTCATGCCTGCAATCCTAGCACTCTGGGAGACTGAGGCAGGTGGATCACCTGAACTCAAGAGTTGGAGACCAGCCTAGGCAAGAGTGAGACCCCATCTCTACTAAGAAAAGAAAAACTAGCTGGCATGGTAGCAGGCCAGTGACTTGGGAGGCTGAGGCAAAAGGATCACTTGAGCCCAAGAGTTTGAGCGTTGTGGGCTATGACACCATGGCATTCTACCCAGGGTGACAGAGTGAGACTCTGTCTCAAAATAAATAAATAAATAAAGTAATAATAATAAATTAAAAAATTAAAATAAAATGTTGTTTAGGGATGTATAGCAATGTGATAAAAGCTACTCAAGTGTAAGGGAATGATACTTATCAAATGAAGGGTGATGGAGTCTTCCGGAAGGATGGCAAAGGTGGGGAAGGGGACAGGGCCTAAGACAGTCATAGGGGGTGTGCTGGTTCTCCAGTAGGGTTGGGGGAGCAAGAGGGCTCCCTATTATGCATCATAACTCACATCTATCATAGAGACATCCTTTGCTAAGTGTCAATTATTACATAATACAAATTAAAAAGTAAAAATACCCAGACCTAAGCCATGAGGAACATCAACTTTAACAAGCCAGGGAGAGGAGAAGGAGTTGTGGGCAGGTATGATGGAGCTGTCAGTGAGTGGGGAGGGGAGTCACCGAGAGCGCTGCCCAGAGGAAGAGGCACCTCCCAGGTTCAGCACTTCTGAGAACAGTGCAGGAAGATGACAAAAATGGGTTGGCTTTGGCCGCCTGAGGGTGAGCCCTGACCTTGGAGGAACAGTTTTAGGGAAGCTGGGGGACAGGAGCTACGTTGTGGCTGGCAGCAGACTGACGTGGGAGACGGGCCACTAGAGCCGTAGGGCAGCCCTGTCCTCCAGTGGGCAGTCCAGAAGGGAAGGAGAAGGGAAGGTGGTCTTATTCAGCCACCGCCTTGGTGTGGGCACCCCCACCTCACCCCTACTCTGTCCTTTCTCCCAGGAATAGCTGGCCAGAGGGTAACCTGACTCCAGCTGGACATACTAGTCCAGCTGGCAAGGTCATGACTTTCTGGCCCCGCCAGGACTCCCAGGGGAAAGAAAGGGCCTGTTCCACTGCCTTTACCTTGCAAGTCAGAACCCAGTGAGGACAGAGGAGGAGGAACCCATAAGGTAGGTCTACAGGGGTATTTGGGTGCTTTTGAAGGTTCAGGCCTGGCTGGAAGGGTCGGCGTCTTTCTCAGGCCCAGCAATACTCTCTCTGGGTCCCCCTAGGTCTTCCTTCCCTATTCCCCAGGCAGCTGGGGCAAAGAAGCCATTGCTGTGTCTGCTGCGGGGACAGAAACGCTGTAGTTGGCACCCTTTCCCCGTCCTCTTTCCCCTCTCTCCCTGGACCCAGGCAGCCTCCAACATCACAGCTATAGCCACAGTAACTGTCTGGCTTCCTCCCAGGCCCAGGAGGCCACTGTGGCCACCTCCTTGTGTTTGTCTTGGGAGGAGCAATTGCTGTGCAAACAGGGGAGGGATGTGCTGATTCTGCCTCTCTCCAGTCGTTACCCAGGCCCAGGCCTCTGGTGCCCACTCAGGCCTGGCTCCCTCCTGGCCTTGTGCGTGGAAGGCGTGTGGGTTGTATAGAATACTCAGGACGTGGCCTTACTGAGTGCTGTGGGGCAAGCACCGTTGGCTGTCATATCAAGATCTCTAGTTTTCAGAAGAGGAAACTGAGGCTGAGGTTCATGAGGGGAGGATGTTGGCAGAGGTGGGACTCCCACTCAGACCTCTCTGGTCCCCAAGCCATGGTCTTACCCACAGCTCGTCTCTCTTAATGGAGCTACAGGGGAAGGGGCCTGGACAGGGCCTCTCCCTTTCACTTCTCTTTTATCTCCCCCAGAGACCACGCCACTGGCAGACGCTCCCCCACCCATGGATGAGTTCATGCCCTTGCTGCCTAGGGCACCTGCACTGTCCCAGGGCAGTGCCCAGGGCCTGTCTGCGCCTCCAGCTGAGCAGTGCAGGCAGCAGCCACAGGGCGATGGGGCACGAAGCCAGGGACCTGAGCCTTGGAGGCTCCTGGAGGTGCCCCAAATTCATATAACACCATCCAGTGATGGGGAGTCACCCCCCTGCACTCCAACCCCCCGGCGCTTGCAGTGGCTAAGGACTCCAGACCTGGAGAATCTGTCCCAGGGCAGGTCAGATCCGGGCATCGGGATGACAAAGAGGGTCTCTTTGTGTCAGGACTCATGCCCAGGGTGGGTTCCTTCTGGTGATCACAGTTCAGGTGGAGGGCCACAGGTCAGTTAGGATGTGACTTTAGCCCCATAGAGGCCTGACTTGCAGTCATGAAATAGATATACAAACAAAAACAGGTAATTGGGAGTGGGCTCTGGCACAACCAACTCTAAGCCCGACTGAGGGCTGCCTAGGAAGAGAGAAAGCGGACACCCCCAGTGTTTTTCAAACTGTAGGTCATGATCCACTTAAGAACTGTGAAATCAATGCAGTGACTTGCAATCAGCACTTTTATTGCAAACCGAAACAAAATAGAACTGAACATAACACCACGTACAAGCAACAGTGAGGTTAAGTGTGGTTTCCTGCAACTTCTGTGGCATGATATATATTTTCTAAGTGTGCACTCGGGGCCAATGTAAAAGGCATTTCCTGGCATAGCTCACAGGCCAAAAGAAAAAAAAAGTTTAAACAAAACTTCTGCAAAGAAACACTATCTCTAGCCAAAGGAGATAGGAACTTGGAGGTCCAAGGTCTCAAGGGGAAAAGAGGAAAGAACTACACTGGCCCAGAATAGAAATATCTGCAGTGCTTTCTTCCAACAATGGACATCTGATAAACTCATGCCTGTATTCCTAGCACTCTGGGAGGCCGAGGTGGGAGGATTGCTTAAGCTCCGGAGTTTGAGACCAGCCTGAGCAAAGGCAAGATCCCATCTTTACTAAAAATAGAAAACTAGCGGATGTGGTGGTGGGCACCTGTACTTCCAGCTACTTTGAAGGCTGAGGCAGGAGGATGGCTTGAAACCAAGAATTCAAGGTTGCTGTGAGCTACAATGAGGCCATAGCACTGTACCCAGGGTGACAGAGTGAGACACTGTCTCAAAAAAAACAAAAAAACAAAAAAACAAGGACATCGGATGAGATCTGGTTTATGAAATAGAGTTCTTTATATGGATATGGAGAAATCTCAGAAACTCTGATGAGGAAAACAAGTTGCAAAGTGGTACAGTAGGAGTCCAATTGTGTATCTTTTTTTAAGGACATTGAATAATAGGGTCTATTGTTGATACATGCTCCCTGATATAGAAAAAGGATAGAATACTGCACAGGAAGGACACACATGGACTTCAGGCCAGCAAGTGCCCTGAGGGGCCTGGGCAGAGAAAGGAGGGGTGGAGAGCTGGGCCTTTGGCTATAACTATAATAGTTTATTTCTTTAAAAAAAGTGGGGAGGGAATCTCAAGCAAAATGTCCCACATCTGTTACACATAAGTGGCTGGGACATAGGTGATCATTGTATTTGTTTTTCCTGTTTGAAATAAATATTCTCTAATCAACAATGTAAAAGTATTTCAAAAGAAGAAACAAAGAGAAATATAAAGAGAGCAGATGAACTGAAGAGGATAGTGGAGGGAGGCCCCTCTGATCCCTGAGGTTGCCATGGAAAAGACTTTTCTTTGGAGAGGGAGTAGCTAGTGCAATGGCCCTTAGGCTGGATGGCCAGATGGTGAGAGAGAGCAAGGTGGTGAAGAGGAGGTCAAGTCAGAGAGGTGACAGGGGCCCATCACTGGGGCTGTGGGCCCCAAGGGTAAGGCGCAAGGTGGGGCCAGGGCAGGGCTCTGAACCAGGAAGGCCCTGACTTGACTGTGGTGTTCCCAGGCTCCCCTGGCTGCCAGTGGGGAGCAGACCATGGGGGTTGAGGGAGAACCAGAGGAGACCAGGGAGAAGGCTGCTCTGCTGGATGTCAGGTGGGAGGGAATGGAGGCCAGGCCAGGGAGCAGGCAGCGAAGGGCGGGTGAGAAGAGTATATGAATTCTGGAGAGATTTCCTAGTTGTAGCCACAGAGTCTGGGACAGATTGGAGGTGGGTGTAAAGGAAAGAGAAGTGACAAAGACGACTCTGAAGTTTTGGGCCCGCCACCAGCCAAAATGGAGAAGTCAGGTAGGGTTCTTTTTGTGGGGGAATGGGAAGGGGAGTTTTCAGAGAGGAAGGGACAGCCTACACTGGAGAGCCCTGGCCCAGGGCCTGTGAGGTGGGACTCACATTTCTGCCTTCTTGGGCCATCTGACAGGGCTTGCAGAGGTGGGCAGCAAGCTCTGGTGTCCGAGCAGGACAGCGGCCAACGCTGGGGCCTGCCTGCCAGGTTACTGGGTTCCTTCGGCTCTCAGGACTGGGGGCCCTTGCGCAAAGCCACAGCACAGGTAAGGGGGCGGCTGGATTCTGACTTGGCTGGCTGATGTGAAGTTTCCGGAGACGGAGGCACGGGGGTGTGGGGTTAGAGAGGCCCTCCTGCGGCCAGGAATACGGGCTCAGCACTGCAGAGGGGGTAAAACAGGGGGAGACCTACCCGCCAGAGTCAGCACCCGCACCCCTGCTTCCCAGCATCTCCGCCCCACCCCCCACCGCCACCCCGCCCAGCGCCACCGCTCAGGTTCCTTCCTCCCTAGGAGGCCGGACGCTCCTGAGCAGGGGCACAATCTGAGCTGAGGACCTTTTTCTGGGTACTAGTGGAGGAGACTCCCCCCTGTGCCAGCAGTGACCGTCACGGTGCTTAGTTTTACTAAAGTCTCTCTAGCTCTATCCCCCTCGCGCGCGCCCTCCTATTCCCGCGTCCCGCTCTCTGCGCGCCGAGGTGTCCCCAGCCTCACTCCCTCTATCTAGGCCCTGGCGGACCCTCCGCGTCCTTCCCTCCCCTGCGGGGGGCGGCGCCGTGACGCAACGGGGCGGGGGCAGGAAGGGGGTGTCGCTGACGCCGCGGCGGCCTCCGGCGGCTCCGGCCTTTTGTGCGGGCGGCTGGGTCGGGTGGGGGCGGCGGCCGAGCGAGGCCAGGCTGGTGCCCTGCGAGGACGCCCAGCTCTGCCCAGCCCCGCTCAGCCGGGCCCTGCCCTGGCCTGTGGCTGGGCGCGCCCGCCGCGCCGCATCCATGTTCGAGTAAGGACCGGCGGCCGGGGGTCGGGGACCCGGGAGGTTGCGGGAAGGAGAGGGCCTCAGCAGGCACGGGGCGGCGGCTGGAACGCAGGTCTGGGGCCCTCGTGCCCTTGGGGCCTGGCCGAGGTGGGCGGGCAGTGGTGGGGCAGGGGGCTGGAGGTGGGGCGCACAGGGCCAGCAGGGCCCAAGGTCTGGGTCGTCACTGCCCGCCCGGTGCGCGGGGCTGCGGGGCAGGGCTGGGGTACGGGGGCTCACCTGGCCGGGAGCGGGGCCTGCGGGGAGGGCAGGCCTAGCTCGCCCCCGCCTGGGAGGCCAGGGGTGGGCGCGAGGCTGACCCGGTCTAGGAGCCCGGGATGGAGGGTGCCTGGGGACCGGCTCCAGCAGGCCGCGGGGCCTGGGCAGGCCCGGAACAGCCCCTCCCACCGGGACCCCTCCCACCGTGCTCATGGGTCGCGGGTCTGCTGGGCAGTGGGGGCTCCCTGAGCGGCCGGGTGACCGCGTGCCTGGGACCCTCGGGGCGTTGTGCAGAGTAGACCATCTTCTCGTCTGGGTCGCATGTGCGAGTGAGCTTCTGATAGTAAGCTGTGTGTTGGGCACGTGTGTATGTGTGTCGGGGCGCCTAGTGCGCGGCAGCTCTGCTTCTCCGTAGTGATGTTTGCGTGTGGAATTTCCTGTTAATTCCATCTGAGACTCCGCGTGTTACTCTGAGTTACCTGTGTCTGACTGTGGCTCTGTAGCGTGTGGGGGCCCCTGATGGTATGTGTGTGCCTCCTGTTCTATCCGTGCAAAGGTAAATTACCCACGTGTGTTGGTTGTGACTTTGGAGTGTGTGTAGCATCCATGACTTCCCTGCCTGTTTGTGTGTGTGTGTGTGTGATTTACCATTCATTCCATCTGTGGCTCCGGGTGTCCCTGCAAGTTGCCAGTGTGCATCCAGTTGTGACTGCAGAGTGTGTTTGTGTGTATGTCTGGGGCTCTGTGTGTCTGCATATGCCTGTCTGATGCCATCTTTGTGTGACTGTTCCTGTGTATATGTGACATTTTTGTATGTGCCCAGGCCTCTGTGTGGAGCTGAGACCTGTGGCTTTGTTTGTGTGTGAAGAGAGTGACAGAGACCCCTTGTGGCTCTCTGTGGGCCTGGGACCGTGGGTGTCCTGTTGACTCTATTCTGAAGGCAATAAGAATAACTTGACATTATCCCCTCCTACAGTTTGTAAGGCCTGTCCCATGCATTATTTCAATACCTGGTCACTGTGCCCTGGAGGTCCACACCCTCAGCATTATTCCTCAGTGTGGCGTGGCTATCTGAGTGTCAGGGTTCTCTGCCATAGCAACAGCAGCAACTTCTGTCCCTTGCCAGTTTACAGCTGGCCTTTGCTTGGCCTTCCCTGCCAGATGGTGACCACCACGAGGGCAGAGGGACACCCAGCCAGGATGTGTTGGCTGACAGTATGACTTAATTTACCTAGGGCTGTGTATGTGTCAGCTGGGGTCCTGTGTGGCTGTCTGTGACAATGTGAAGGTTACTTGCCTCCAGCTCTTCCCTGAGACTGTCTTGCAGCTATGTCATTTACTGGGACTTTCTGTGGTTTGTTGTGTATTTCTGTGATCCTCTGATCCTCTGCAGCTCTCTGTATGTGTTTACGCACGCATGTGTGTGTGTGTGTGTGTGTGTGTGATTTTGATGGGATTTTGCCAGGTGACCATAGTATTTTTGCAATGCTCCAGTTGTGTGTCCATATGTGTGATTATTCTGGGAGTTTTGCGGCTGTCTGACTATAACATGCCTGGGATGCTACTGCTTTTCTGTGTGTGAGAGAGAAAGAGAAACAAAGGGAGAGAGGAGGGGCAGGGGGAGAGACAAAGAGAGAAAGGAAAGAGACAGACTTCTTGCAATTGTAGGGAAATTCAGTTTACCAACCACTCTGGCTGTGTGTGACCCTCATCGATTCACACCTAACGCTCTCTGAACAGAGGCACTTCTAGGCCTGGTAGGGACCAAGAAGCTAGAGGTCAGGTGTCTGCAGTGGCAAAAACTTCATCACCCCCTAGCCTCCCCCGCATAACGGTGCTCCAGCCACTGCTTGCTCCTCCCTTCACTCTGCCTGCAGCTGGCCCATCCCACCCTTGAGTACTTCCTCTTTGTTCAGCCCAGGAGCCAGAACTGGGGTGTAGGCTCAGACTTCCTGCCCCCGGGCCTCATCCCTGCACCTATGGCTGCAGGAGAGTAGGTTTGAGGGGCAGGAGAAGATAATTTGGGGAGGGTGTGGTCTGCCTACTCAGAGCCCTTTCCTGCTCACCAGACTCCTGACCACAGGCTATGGCCTGGGCCTGTGCCTGTACCCTCCTCAGCGCCCCCAGCCCTGCCAGGCTGCAGATCTGCCAAGCTCAGTCTATCCCCAAACTTGATGTTCCCTAGAACGGTCTTTATGCATTCTTTGCCAGATCTCTTCTTTGTCCTCAGGGCTCAGCTCCAGGGAGCCTTGCTCAGCCAGGCCTCTGCTGACTCTCACTAAAGAAACTGCCTCTGCTCCCCATCATCCCTTACTTGATCTCTGTGGTCCTCAAATTTGAATGTGCATCAGAATCTCTTGGACACCCACCCCAGTTTCTGGTTCAAGAGATCAAGAGTGGGTCATTTCAACACCGTCCACGTGCTACAGGGGCTGCTGGTCTGGGCACCATGCTCAGAGCAGCGCTTTACGGCACTGGCCAGTGGTGGAGGTCACCGTCATTTCTGTGTTTTCTTTCTGGTTGTCTGTGCTCCCCAGCTAGAGCATCAGGGCCCTGCAGGCAGGGAATCATATCTATTTTTCTCACTTCTGTGTCCCCAGTGCCAGGCGGAGGATGTTTAGAGAGTGAATGACTAGAGTTTGGAGTCGTGGGGGCTCAGGTGCTTGTGAGGTATCTGTCAGGGCCAGCAGAGTGGCACCCTGGCATGGTGGCAGGGCTGTATACTCTGCTTTTGTCGGCCAT
Organism: Loris lydekkerianus; assembly: GCA_963574355.1. Classification (NCBI taxonomy): domain Eukaryota; kingdom Metazoa; phylum Chordata; class Mammalia; order Primates; family Lorisidae; genus Loris; species Loris lydekkerianus. The sequence continues at coordinate 16,410 of CAUYPK010125724.1, forward strand.
TCTCCATGGGAGAGGAAACACCATAGGCCACAGTGTGTACTGGGCTTCATGTATCTTAACCTCATTGTATCCTCCAAGTGACCCTGAGGGGTGGACACTTTTATTATTCCCGTTATGCGCAAGTGGGGAACAGAGGCAAAGGAAGGTCAGACATTGGTTCAAGGTCACACAGAGAGGAAGTGGTCGCACTAGACCAGAAACCTCTTGGAGTGCAGGCCCCTACTCCAAGGTCCTGCCCTGGAGGAACCCAAGTCACACGCCCTGTGGAATCCCAGTTCTGTAAGGAGCCTGGGAGGAGGGCCCATCATGTGCTCACTACCCAGCAGCCAGCACCTACTGTGTGCCAGGCTCCATCCTAGGTGGTGAGGACACTAACATCCTGTGGGAAGAAAGATAAGAACCAAGGGGAAATGTACAAGAAGGGTCGGGAGAGCAGTGGGGGTGATGTTTAGCAAGGAGGTAGGGAAGGTAACTTTGAGATGAGTGGAGGTGAAGGAGGCAAGGATGCCCCTTGGAAATCTAGTAGGAAGAGCATTTGGGGCAGAGGGGACAGCCAAGGCCAGAGCCAGAGCAGGGCTGATGAGACAGGAGAGGGACCAGCCCTGGGCTTTTACTAGAGGGAGGTGTGGGCTGGCCCCTGACCTGACTGGTGTTCCCAGGCTCCCTCTGGCTGTGTGTAGAGAACAGAGTATGGTGCAGAGACAGAGCAGGAGGCCAAGGAGGAGGAGGACAGGATGGGCAGAGGGAATGGCAACGTCCCCTGCCAGCAGCTATTTAATTTACTTAATTTGTTTTATTCTACAAATTCATTTCATAAGTATTACATGAATACCTACCTTGCGCCCTGTCCTGGGGACAGAGCAGTGACCAAGAACACCCCAAGGTTTGTCACCAGGGAGCTTACAGATCTGTGAGGAGATGGACCTGCCATCAGACAGAGTAGTCGGGGCTGGGAAGGGAGCTGCCCGGGAGGTTGTGGAGACCTGCGGAAGGGAAGACATGTGTGAGCAAGTTTTGAAGGATGCATAAGATTACTAGGCAAAGAAGAGAAATGATGTACCAACCTTTTATCTTTTTCTGCTGCATATTGGAAGAATAAGAGTCATCTGGGGCCACACAAGAAATACACAAATACTAACGAAAGCTGATTACAAAAAAAAAAAAAAAAAAAAAAATAGGTCCATAAAATCAGGGTACAGCCAACAGACTGCAGATTGCACATCCCTGGTTGACAGAACTAAAGCTTGGAGGCAAGAGAGATGAGTTTGAGTTTCTCCCAGTGGTGGGTGGAATCCCACCTCCCTCCTGAAATAGTTGGAGGCTCTCAAGTTGGAATCTCATCCTGAAATAAACTAGAAGTGTACCTTCAGTAACTGGCTTGTCACTCTGAGCCTATTTCTTCCTCAATAAAGCAGGACCAATAGTAGTATTCAGTGCACAGGACTGTTTGAGGATTAGTGGAATTAATCATACTGAGAGGTTGACATAGTGCCTGATAAGAAGTCAACAATGAAAGTCCCTTTAAAGTTACCGTACTTACCCTACAGCCATTGTGACGGTTTGTGTTTGTACAGTCAAATTCTGAGCTTTCTGTTTGTTTAGTGTCTGCCTCCCCACCAGGAGGTTAATTTGCCAAGGGCTGGAGCCACCTCTGTGAGTCTCTGCCTGCCAGCTCCAGCCAGCCCACAGATGCTCCGTGTAGCCACCGATCTTTACTGAGCATTCGCTATGTGCCACGTACAGATTTGGGTTCTGGGGACACAGTGGCAGCCAAGGCCTCCTGAAGTTCCGTCTCCACAGACAGTAAACAAAGTAAATGAGTGGGGTGAGCACAGATAGTATGGGGTAAGGGACCCAGATCAGGGACACTTGCACTGGCAATGCTGGGGCAGTGGAAGGATTGATCAGGTGGAAGAATCTCAAGAATGAACCTGGGGAGCTTCGGGGACAGGAGGCTGGGGTGGCCAGAATGGAAGGACAGGGAGGGTGAAGGGCATGAGATCAGGGAGGTGACAGGGTCAAGTCACTTGGGCATGGGCCCCAAGCGGAGGACTTTGCTGTTACCTGGAGTGAGGTGCAGCTGAGACAAGGCTTTGAGCCAGGAGGGCCCAGACCTGACTCAGGTGTTCCCAGGCTCCATCTGGCTGTGGGTGGGGACCAGACCTCCGGAGCAGGGATACAGAAGGAAACCCGGGTGGAAGATGCCCGGTTGTCCAGGCTAGAAGGTGGGCAGGGATAAGTGGGTATAATAGAAATAATGGAAGAAGGTTTTAGATGGTGAGGATCTTGTGGGACTTGCTGACAGATTAGAAATGAGAAGTGAGGAAAAGAAAAAAATTGAGAGATATTTAGGCTTTAAGCTCGAGCAACTGGGTGGAAAGTCACCATTTGGTAAATATTTGTTGCCAGACACTGTGGCTCACGCCCAGAATCCCAGCACTTTGGGAGGCTGAGGTGGGTGGATCGCTCAAGCGATCCCAGCTACTCGAGAGGCTGAGGCAAGAGAATTATTTGAGCCCAGAAGTTTGAAGTTGCTGTGAGCTATGACACCATGGTACTCTACGGGGGGACATGAAAGTGAGACTCTTGTCCCAAAAATAAAAAAAAGCTCCTCTTAATATTTGTTGTATGACAGAATTAATAAGCAAATTAAAAAATTGCAGGTGTTACTGAGAGCTTGCCTGAGCCAGGCTCTGATAGAAGTACTTCGTGTGTACTAATTTGTTTAAGTCTTAAAACAACGAGATGAGGACATTATTAGTCATTCCTGGATTACGGCTGTAGTAAATGAAGCACAGAGACATGGAAACCTGCCTGAGTCACACTGCTAGGGAGCAGGATGGCTGGGCTGGGGTGCACACGGGGTGGGAGGGATGGATGCATAGGTGGGAGGGTGTAGATCAATGAGCTGATGGGTGGGTCTCCAAAAATAGGCCCGTCCCACACCCCAGCCTCCCCCGCCCCACCTAACCCTCCTCTTCCTCTTCCTGCCCCCAGCACCACTCCCCACTCTGGCCGGAGCACACCAAGCAGCTCCCCATCTCTCCGAAAGCGTCTGCAGCTCTTGCCCCCCAGCCGGCCTCCACCTGAGCCAGAACCAGGCACCATGGTGGAGAAGGGGTCAGACAGCTCCTCAGAGAAGGGTGGGGTGCCCGGGACCCCCAGCACCCAGAGTCTGGGAAGCCGGAATTTCATCCGAAATAGCAAGGTCGGTGCAAGTACAGGCGTGGAGGAGGGGGAGGAAGGGGTTCTGCAGAGGACTCATTCTGACGACTCTTCTTTCTCTTACAGAAAATGCAGAGCTGGTACAGTGTAAGTGTCTGCCGCAGGGGGGCTTGCTTGAGGGGTAGGCAGGAGGAGGGACCGTATGTGAGCTGGGAGTCCCAGGCTGCAACAGTCCAGGAGTGAGGGCTGAGATTAGCAGACCTAGGGTCACATGCTGTGCTGCTGTGCTGCTGTGCTGTGTGACCTTGGCTGAATCACTCGACTTCTCTGGGCCTTTCGCTATCTTCTGTAGACACAGCCCTGCTTTATGAGGCTAAAAGGAAGACCCATAAATCGGTGATGCTGGGAGGTACTTGGCACAGGCTTTGGCTGATACAGGAAATCAGTAAACAGCAGCTTGTCATTATGGTTACTGTAGTATCACAGCAGCCAAAAGTGGGCCCGATAGGGAAAGCTCCGAGAGCCCGTCAGGGGCCGAGGAGACTCAGGAAGTTCCCAGGCTTTCCAGAGCAGAACTCTGGGAGCGTGAACCCTTGCCCAGGTTCTCACCTCCCACATCCCACCCAGATGCTGAGCCCCACATACAAACAGCGCAATGAGGACTTCCGGAAACTGTTTAGTAAGCTCCCTGAAGCTGAACGCCTCATCGTGGGTGAGTCCTGGACCCCTGGCCTGAACTCCCGGCTCTGCCTTCTTGACCCCCCACTGGCCTGTGGCTGCCAATGCAGCCCTGTGACTCGGGTGTCTTCCTGTCTCTTCTTGGCCACTCTCAGATTACTCCTGCGCCCTGCAGCGGGAGATCCTCCTTCAGGGCCGCCTCTATCTCTCCGAGAACTGGATCTGCTTCTACAGCAACATCTTCCGCTGGGAGACAACAGTGAGCCTACAGCAGGCGAGGAGGGCCCGGGGCGGGCAGGGCCCAGCCAGGCCTCTTCTGACCCTCCTTTCGTTCTCAGATTTCCATCCAGCTGAAGGAAGTGACATGTCTAAAGAAGGAAAAGACGGCTAAGCTGATCCCTAATGCCATCCAGATCTGTACGGAGAATGAGAAGGTGAGACGGAGGAGGACCCGATGATGGGACCACATGGTCTCCAATCTCAGCAAGCCCCTCCCCTGCAGAGACTGCACCCTGAGCTTTTGCTGCGGCCCCGGCTCCCTCTGAGTAGATCCCTACACCAGCCTTCCATCTCAGTCCCTGCGACCTGCCTCTCACACAGCTGCTCCGGTTGCAGTGGTACTAAAATCCTTCCCTCCCACGGGAACCACCCTGCCCCTGCTAAATCTCCCCTGACTCTGCACTCCACTGGGTCCTGGGCTGTCTTAGACCAGTGGCAGTGTGGGGACACTTTCCAGCAGACTTCCCTTTGTGTTTTGTTGGCCCAAAGCAGACTAGCTGTCTCCCCCTCACAACTAAGAAGGATAGGAACATGTCCTGTGCTCCCCCATCCCAGCTGACTGCTCTGAGCCAACTCTCTGGAGACACATCTGTCACCCAACCCTGGACTCTAAGGAGCTCTGGGGACAGGGCTGGGGCCACGTCTTTGCAGTGACCCTGGGACGGGACATGCGTCTTATGGGACAAATGAAGAGATGGACGGATGGTTGAGAGTGTGGATAAGGAGGGATGCCCCCCAACACCATCCTTGTCTGTCCCCTGACCCCTCACACCTCCCCCCAACCCCCACCCTGTCTCTCTTTGCCCGACAGCATTTCTTCACTTCCTTCGGGGCTCGAGACCGCTGCTTCCTCCTTATCTTCCGCCTTTGGCAGAATGCACTGCTTGAAAAGGTGGGCCTGGATGAGGCCTGGGTGGGGGCTGGGGGTGCATTGGGGGACCCTAGAGCCAGGATTCCAGAACTCGGGGAGCTGGGGCCACCCCTGGTTTGGCTCCACCACATCTCCATAGGCCCCCCAGGGGTAGCCGCAGGTCCCTATGCCTGATCATGGAGCAGAGGCTCTGGCAGCAGAAAAATTGATAGGTGTAAACCAGGCATTATTTATGCCTGGGGCTGGGGAAGATTTTTACCCCAGACAAAATAAGGGCTCTGCTGGCAGGGAGGGTGGATGGGTGGGCAGATGTTGGGTAGTCATAGCACTGTGCCTGCTGCCTGCTGCTGCTGGTCCCTGGCACCTCAGAGAACCCAGACTCAGGCGTCCAGCTGAGCTGCATGCATATCCTGCCCTTTCAGGGGTTCTTATTTCCCCCTCCCACCAGCTCATTCTTAGCCATAGCAAGAGTGCCAGAGGGTCCCCTTCATAAGCCTGAGAGAGGGACAACATGGGGTCAAAAGCTTATAGGAGAGTAAGAGCAGACGAGGGTCCAAAACTCAGGCCCTGGGATTCCAGCCCCATCACTGAATAACCTGGGGCAAGTCATTAAACAAACCCCATCTGTCAAATGGGGACCATCCCTAGTGCATGGGACCCAGAGTTGGGACCCACCATGTCACCTCTTACGAGGCAGAGTAGCCTCAGTGGTTGGCTCCAGAGTGCCCAGACCAGCTCTCTGGGGTCACACCTCAGCACTGCCACTGGCTAGCTGGACAGCCTTGGGCAGGTTACTGTGCACCCCTCAGCAGCATTGTCTTAAGGTGGTATTAGCACCAACTTTCCAGAACTGTTCTGGACACTCACAGACGTGAAGGGGTTAGAAGAATGCCTGGCACCTAGTAACAACTCAGTGCCAGCTGCTGTGGCCGTTCCTAAGATTTCATCCACTGCTCGGCGCCCATAGCACAGTGATTACGACACCAGCCCCAAACATGGAGTTTGGAGGGTTCGAACCTAGCCTCTGGTCCAGCTAAACCACAATGATAACTGCAACAAAAAATAACCAGGCATTGTGGCAGGTGCCTGTAGTCCCAGCTACTTGGGAGGCCGAGGCAAGAGAGTCGCTTAAGCCCAAGTTTGAGGTTGCTGTGAGCTGTGACACCACGGTGCTCTACTGAGGGTGACCTAGTGAGACTGTCTCAAAAAAAAAAATTTCATCCTCAACCATTGTCCTGCCACTTGTGCCATGGGTGGCTGAAGCTCAAGGCTCCTTGAGGACACCTGGGAATGTCACCAGGGAGGGGACAGGACAGCATGGGGTGGCTGGACAGCTCTGGAGCCTGGCCGTGATTGAATCCCTGAGTTGCCTCTGGTCATTTGTATGGCCACAAGCACATGACTTCCCCTCCATGGGCCTCTGTATTCTCTGTAAAAATAGGAACATTAATTGGCCAGAGTCTTGTGGGGACTGAGAGTTGTGAGCACAAGGCTGGGCCCCCCCCCCAGTCCACTTCCGTTGGGAACCATCTTGAGTGGGAGGGCGTGTCTGCCCCCTTGTGGAAACCAGGGGAACTACCGAGGCTGAGGCTGGTGGGGAACCAGGTTGGCGGGCTCTGGCAGTGGGGAGGTGGAGGCCAACTCCTGGTCCTGCCTGCCCAGACACTGAGTCCCCGTGAGCTCTGGCACCTGGTGCATCAGTGCTATGGCTCGGAGCTGGGCCTCACCAGCGAGGATGAAGACTATGTCTGCCCCTTGCAGCTGAACGGTCTGGGGTGAGTTGGAGTTTGGGGGAGGTCCCAGGGTCGGGGGAGAGCAGGTGGGGCTGTTTTCAGAGCATCTGCTGCTTCTGGAGTGCTGGGTGGGTGTAGAAAGTCTGGAAGATCTGGGGGCCGGGTGTGAGGTCCCACGAATACAGCAGTCCCACTTCCTTCCTTTCCCCTGCAGGACCCCCAAGGAGGTGGGTGATGTGATTGCCCTGAGCGACATCACCCCCTCGGGGGCAGCTGACCACAGCCAGGAGCCAAGCCCCGTGGGTTCTCGACGTGGCCGTATCACTCCCAATCTCTCCCGAGGCAGCAGCGATGCTGACCATGGGGTGAGGAGGGGGTTGGGGAAGAGGGACAGCCTGACACATTGAAGGAATGGACTGAGGGGTATAGGAGTGATGGATGGAGGGGTAGGACAGAGATGGGAAGATGAGCAAGGAAAAAAATAGGTACAGATGGGAAGGAGAGACAGGCAAAAGAAGGAACAGACAGATGGAAGGGTGAGGGATTGGTGGACAGACAAGACACACAGATGGACAGGTCAGGCAAGAGGGCTTATGGCCCAGGCATCTGGGACAGCCTGGTAGGGGCTGAGAAGAGCCCTTGTCTGGGCAGCCCGAGGCCCTCCCAGCTCAGCTGTGTGTCTGGGCACACACACTACCTCCCCAGCATTGGTTTCCTGACCAAGATCTGGCTGGGCTCTGGAATCCTTGTGGCCAACATGGACACCAGTGCAGGCTGGGATGGAGGCAGGCAAGGCTGACTGAGCCTTCCTCTTACAGGCAGAGGAAGACAAGGAGGAACAGACAGACAGCCAGCCAGATGCCTCCTCCAGCCAGACGGTGACCCCCGTGGCTGAACCGCTGAGCACAGAGCCCACCCCACCTGATGGGCCTACCACTCTGGGCCCCTTGGACCTGCTGCCAAGTGAGGAGCTGTTGACAGACACAAGTAACTCCTCTTCGTCTACTGGGGAGGAAGGTGAGGCAGGCCCCAGTCATATATGGCAAACTTTGCTCTAGCTTAATTTAAGCAAGAGATTTATTAGCTCACAGGACTAAAGAATCCAGGGGGTAGGCCGGTATGACATTCTGGCAGTGTTGTTAGAAATCTTTCTGGGTTTGGCTCTGCACTGAAGACAGTACGGCAGGGTGCGTAAGAGCACAGATTGTGAAGCAGATTGGCAGGGCTCAGATTCTAGCCATGTAAGAGTAGGCAAATTATTTTACTTCTCTGAGCTTGTTTTCCTCATCTGAAAAATGGGGTTAGCAAGAATAATACATGTTTCACAGGATTGTTTTTAAGAGAATTACATAAGTTAATACATGTAAAGCTCTTGGGCCAGTGACTGTTAGCTGTTGTTAATTCTCTTATTATTATATTTTCTTTCTGCCAGCTGATTCTCAGGTAGCCTCTGCTATTGGGGGACAGAGAAGGCCCTCAGCCCTGTCCCAGACAAGCTTAGAAGTGAGAGAAGTTTGTCCCAGAGACTATAACAACACTGTAGGGCTGCCTCTGATTGGTCCAATTTGTATAAAAAGTTGCCCCTGAACCAATCACTGGCTGATTGGTTAGCTCCTGGACCAATCACTGTGACTGATTGACCTGGCTTGCTCTCACAGCACATACACTGAACCAATCAGCATGGCTGAGAGCCACAGGCTAATGTGCCTAGGGGCACATGCCCAACCCTGTAATGACTGATTTCAATTTGCAAGGCGGAGGTTGTTCTCCATTTATCTGGTATCTCTGACTGCCAGGTCTGGAGCACAAGCCTACCCTCAACCCACCCAAATGGCAGAGGGGTCTAAGGAGGGTTCTATGTCCGCGTCCACTCTGGCCAAGGAAGATGGGTCTGCCCATTCATCCCACAGAGGCTGGGCATGGGGAGAGTGCTCCCCAGAGGGAGGGAGGCTGCAGTCATCTTTGGCCCTTCTCTTTCCCAGCTGACCTGGCTGCCCTGCTTCCCGATCTCTCTGGCCGTCTCCTCATCAACTCTGTCTTTCACGTGGGTGCTGAACGGCTCCAGCAAATGCTCTTCTCAGACTCGCCGTTCCTACAAAGCTTCCTGCAGCAATGCAAGTTCACAGGTCAGGGGGTGGACCAAGGAGACACCACGGGTACCCAGGCGCAGGAGAGGAGTGAGGAACAGGCAGGCACTGTCAAGTGGTATGGCAGGGTGGTGTGAATAAAAGCAGCATCTGTGACACCAGAAGTGGTTCTACTCAGGGTTCTGAGCCTCGGTTTCTTCAATGGGGGTATGATAACTGCCTGTCTTACTGATTCTCATGAGAACCAAATGAGTTAATAGTAGACAAGTACTCAGAGCAATATTGTATGGCAAGGACTGAATAAGTACAAGTTCATGGTCACACATTTAGGGTCCACTTTGTCAGGCCTGTGCAGGCCCATAAGAAGCCAGGATAGATGATCTCCTGTCCTCAGTGCTGAGAATCTAGTGAGAATGACAGGAAATAAATGCACAAATGAACACCACACAGTGCAGGTGTGGGGTGAGTTAAGGGTGGGGCTGTGGCTGTCAGAGGGTATCTGTGCTCTGAGGTGTGTCAGGATGCCTGCCAGGAAGAGGGAATGGTCGGGGGAGAGGAACCCAGGGGGCCAGCATAGCTCCTGGGGCTGGAGGCAGACACTACGGGAAATCCCTTGGGGCTGAACTACTGCAGCCAGGTATGGAGAAGGGGAACCCACAGCACCAGGTGAGGAGGAAGGGTTGCCGTGCTCCAGGCTCTAGGAGGGAGTAGCTGAAGAGCTTGGGAGGTGATTAAAGAGATTCAGGTAGAGGAGGGGCTAGTCAAGTGGTAGTTTTCTCTTTGTTTCTTGGTTTTGTGTTAATGAAAATGAACCATGTGGAACCCCTGCAGAATCAGCAAGCATATGCCTTGTGTTGGGGGGATATAATTCCCCCCAAACTATGCTTGTATCCCAGAGGGACTGGCACATCAAGCTGAGGAGTTCAGACTCTGTCTTGGGGGGGCTCACGGGGGAGCTATAGAATGTTCTAGGCAGATAGGGATAGGGCCAGGCTTAAATTTAATAACATACCCCTGGACCAGGTATAGAGACTGAGGCCAGGTGCTCAGGGGCAGGCAGGGATATTGGCTGAACAGGACCCATGTTCAGGAGATCTGGTGACCATTTGGTAGAGCTGACAGACCAGGGATGGGCATGTCCAGGGCTCCGGTGGGGGCCAGGCCTGAGATGGAGACCTGAGAGGAGTAGCAGGTTTGGGGAGATGCTGAGGCCAGGGTGGAGCCCAGTGGGTGTGAGGGGTCCAGGGCACTTCTAGGGGAAGGTGTGCAGAATATTGCAGTTCTAAGGCTCGGGGGCTGGCAGGACTGGTACAGAGGGGGGAACTGAGGCTGCAGGAATGGATGAGATGGCCCTAGTGGGGTGAGAAATGTCTTGAAAAGGGTCCCACATATAAGCTTGACCAGCATCTGAAGTTCAAGGCTCCTGGAAGAAAGGGAGGGTTGATAATGAGGTGGGGAGGTCTGGGATGAGTCCCTAAACAATCAAAACTCTCAGCCTATGAGCCCAGGACTGGAGGGTGGTCTCCTCATTTTGCTTCTCTCTCTCCCCCAGACGTGACCTTGAGCCCCTGGAGTGGGGACAACAAGTGCCACCAGCGTCGAGTGCTGACCTACACCATTCCCATCAGCAACCCACTAGGCCCCAAAAGCGCCTCTGTGGTGGAGACACAGGTGAGCCAGGTGGGCGGCCAGGCAGGTAACCTGGCCTGGGGGGGGGAGGGGTGGCCCTGATGACCTCCCCACTCTCTCCACAGACGCTGTTCCGGCGCGGCCCACAGGCGGGCGGGTGTGTGGTAGACTCAGAGGTGCTGACGCAGGGTATCCCCTACCAGGACTACTTCTACACTGCCCACCGCTACTGTATCCTGGGCCTGGCTCGGAACAAGGCCCGGCTCCGGTGAGCAGCGGTTGGGGCCTCCGCCTGACACGCCAGTGGTCCCAGGATTCCTGCCCTACCTGCCCACCCCTCAAGCAATAGCAGAACGTTCCCTGGTGATGAGGGCTACAGAGAGAAGCACAGTAGATTGCAGAGCTGGGAGACCGTGGGGAGTCTAACACTCAAAATGCTGATGAGGGAGGGGCCCTCTGAGAAAGGAAGTTTTCACCAAGCATCTGAGGAAAGTGAGAGGAATTTCTTTGGCTCATCCAGTACAAAGGCCCTGAGGCAGGTGTGTGGACTAAGTGTAGGAAGAGTGGGCGGTGAGATCACAGAGGTGAACCAGAGCACACATGGCTTTGGGACTCAAGCTGAGAACTTTGCTGTTACCTGGAAGGAGGTGCAGCTGGTGTCCCTCCTCTGGTCCCAGACTGTGGGGGCAGGGAGACCAGGGAGGAGGCTGCCAGGATGTCCAGAAGGGAAGGGGTGAAGGCCAGGACCAAGTGGGGACGGTGGAGGGGGAGAAGAGTTTAGACTGTGGAGGGATTTTACTGACAGATTGGATGTGGTGGGAAGGAAAGAGATGGCTCAAGGCAACCCCAAGGTGTTTGGCCTGAGCCCCTAGAACAGTGGTTCTCAACCTGTGGGTTGTGATCCTTTGTAACAATGAAAATACATCGCGGAATTAGGAAGGTTGAGAACCACTGCACTAGAAGGACTGAGCTGCCTCTGACCCCGAGGATTAGGTTTGGGAAGAGTGGGAGTCCAGTTTGGGACATGTTGGGCTTGGCTGTGTCTTGGAGCACCGTGCGGAGTTGGGATGCCGAATCCCAAGGGAAGCAGGCTGAAACGCTGGTGTGGGAGTGGGCAGTGCTCAGGCAGGGTGGGCCTGCAGGGAGTGGACATGGAAGGGGAAGGGGCCCAGAGCTGAGCTGGCCAGTGTGTGGGTGAGTGGAGGCTGCGGGGAAGCTGTGGGGGTGGGAATACGCCTGTGATCTGTGTTCTGACAGAGAGCCTTCTCTGAATCAGAGGAAGGAAGGAACCCGCCAGGGGGTGGGGCAACTGGAGTGACACCCTGCCCCTTTCCCCTGCTCTCCCGACCCCAGGGTATCCTCTGAGATCCGCTACCGAAAGCAGCCGTGGAGCCTGGTGAAGTCACTCATCGAGAAGAACTCCTGGAATGGCATCGAGGATTATTTCCACCACCTGGGTAGGGCGTGGAAGGCCGTCCAGGGCGGGCTGGGTTGGTGGCCTGGCTCAGTGCAGACGTCTGGAGCCCATTCTTCCTACCACAGAGCGAGAGATTGCCAAGGCGGAGAAGCTGTCCCTGGAGGAAGGTGGGAAGGATGCCCGAGGGCTGCTGTCAGGCCTGCGGAGGCGGAAGCGGCCCCTGAGCTGGAGGGGTCATGGTGACGGGCTCCAGCACCCAGACCCTGACCCCTGCGCACGGGCTGGCTTGCACACCTCAGGTGCATTCCATCAGGGCCTGGTCAGGGTGGACGGAGGAGCTGAGGGCTCATGACAGGGTGACCTATGATGGCTATCTGACCTACACTCCTCTCCTGCAGGCTCCCTCAGCTCCCGCTTCTCAGAGCCGGCTGCAGACCAGGGCCCCGGGGCAGGCATCCCTAGTGCCCTGGTGCTCATTAGCATTGTGTGAGTAAGACTCGGGAGAGGAACCAGGTTTGGGCATCAGACAGGTCTGGATCTGCATCCTGGCTGTGTGACTTTGGGCAAGTGCTTGGCCTCTCTGGGTCTCTGCTTACGTGGGCGCACAGGCTGATCTCACAGCAAGGGCGGGATGAGGTGAGGTTTGGGTTTGGTGTAGGGGCGAGCTCCCTACACAGTGGGGATGCTCAGTTTGTCGTGGAGACGCATTCCCTGCCAACATGGCAGAGGTCCGGGACTAGGTGAGGGCAGGGGGGAGGGGCTGGCCTTACCCCAGAGGTAAGCAGGGCTTCCTGGGGAAGCAGGCACCCAAAGGATGTGGGATTCCTCACGGGGAGAGGTGTGCAAAAGAAGTAAGGTCATTTATATACACATGTTTTCTGTGCCCACCCCTAAGCTGGGTGATGCAGGTCACGACAATAACCAGCAGTCCCGGGGTGAGGCAGACCTGACACCAGAGCAGTGACTGGTGCCAGGATCGTGTGACACAGGCAGCGGCTGGGATAGGGAAGCCCTAGCAGGGCAGCAGAGGCTTCCTCCCAGGAAGGACAGTCAGACTGGGTTTCCAGAGAAAGCAGAGCATGCCAGGTGTGAGAAGGGCTCAGGTGGGGGACCCACATGCTTGCAGGCCTGCCAGTAGAAGGAGACAGGAAAGTTGGAGGAAATGGAAACGAGATCCCAGGTTTCCAGCAGACCCTGGCAGGTCATACAAAGCCTCAGCTGCCCAGCACTGTCCAGGCAGAGGCCGTGTGGCATGCTACGGGAGCTGGGGTGGGGCAGCGGGGCTGGCTGGGAGGTCTCATCTCTTTGTCTCCCCTTGTGCTGCCGCAGGATTTGTGTGAGGTAGGATCCTGCGTCCTCCACCTGCTCTCTCCTCCCTGCATCCCACCCCTGCTGCAGTCTCTCCTCCCTACCCTGTGCCACCCTGTTCTGTGAAGGAGGTGGTCTGGCATGATGGTCTGGGGTGTGGGCTTCAGGGCCTGCATTTGAATCCTGACTTTCTGCTTAATAGACTACACAACTCTAGGCATGTCTGTCACCCTCTCTGAACCTCACTTTCCTCCTGCAAGAAGCAGGGTAGTCATCGTGCTCCTTTAAGGTGTAGTTCTGTGGTGGGAGGAGGGGTCCGGAGCTCAGTGCCCAACTTGCGGGAGCATCTGGATCCCTCTGACCTTTGACCCCTGTCTTCAGCCTCATCGTCCTCATCGCCCTCAACGTCCTTCTCTTCTACCGCCTCTGGTCCCTGGAGAGGACAGCCCACACCTTCGAGTCCTGGCACAGTCTGGCCCTGGCCAAGGGGTGAGTGGGTGGGCTGATGGGCTTGGGGGGCTTGGGCAGGTTGGGGGAGGCCAAGGCCCCACTCAGGCCCTGCATCCCCACAGCAAGTTCCCCCAGACGGCCACAGAGTGGGCCGAGATCCTGGCCCTGCAAAAGCAGTTCCACAGCGTCGAGGTGCACAAGTGGAGACAGATCCTGCGGGCTTCCGTGGAGCTCCTGGATGAGGTAGGATGTGACAGTGGTGGGGGCATTCCAGTGCCAAGCTTTGGTGGACACCCGCCCCACTCTGGGCTTCAGTTTCCTCCTCTGTAAAATGAGGAAGCCATGCAGAGTCCCCATCTCACAGGGTCGCAGGGGGATCAGTAAGTTGGAAGAAAGTTTATCTGCTCATATGCTGGACAAAGGCCCAGTGGTGTCTCACTTCAGGCGTGGCTGGACCTGGCTGCTTTAGAGTAGCAAAAATCAGTCCCTTGTGCTGTCTCAATGCTGCTCATCTCCAAGGCTGTCTGTATTTTGGGGGGCAACCTTTCTCCCAGGATGACACGGTAGCACCTGCAGCTCTAGACTGACAGCCACAGGGAACAGCTTGTTCTTACTGGCTGCTGAGGTGGCACGCCCACCCCTGAACCAGTCACAGCGACCCAGGAAGGCCAGAGTTAGTCCCTGGACCACAGAACCAGGGAGCTGGCCTGGCCTTTAGCAGGCCCCCCACTAACTTATACTGCCTGGCTGGGGGCTTGGGGGGCACCTCCTGGGGTGCATGATTCTCTCAGCTCTGGGTTTTATTTACCTGGAGCTGGCTTTGGGGCTCATTTTATTCACATAAGGGACACAGATCTGAGGGAAGAGATTCTCCAAAGGATTTGGGGGTGTCATCTCCAAAAGGGGTTTGACCCAGACATCTCATGTAGTTCAGGGGCACCATTTATTCAGACAGCTGGGTTCAAACTCTGGTATGACCTTCTGCAAGTGACTAGACCACATGGAACCTAGCTGCTTCTTCTGTCCCCGGGATGCTAACTAGTGGTACCTCAAGGACCATCGTGAGGATTATTTGCGTTAATATTCAGCTAGTGCTAGGCACACAGTAAGCTCTTCGTGTGTTTGCTGGTCTGAGAGTTAGCACCCAGCACACAGTAGGTGCTCCCTAAACATGACTTTGCCACATGGTTATAACCTCAGGCCATTGGCTATGGTGGGTCAAGGCAAGCATCTGGCACTGGAGTGGGTGCCTAAGGTGAGGAGGAAGATGGAAAACTGGGGACAGCCTGGCATCAGTCTGTTTCTGAGATCATCAGAGCCAAAGTTGCAGGGATAATGGAGATCGGGTCTGGTCAGTCCTTCGATAATATGAGGCCCCTCCCTAGAGGCCTCACTGCACCCTGAAACCATGTCCAAAGAGACATGCTTACACTGCAGAGGACTATGGAGGCAGGAATTAAGGGGCAGGGCTCCCCATCCTGATTATTTTCCTCTCTCTCAACTTGCCAAGGGTACCAAGTTGACTTTACAAATTAATGCTGGTAGCAGTTGTAATTGAGCACTTATTTACCTGGAGCTGGCTGTTTTGAGCACTAAGCATGATTAACTGCTTTATTCTCATGGCCAATCTTTGAGGAAGATGTTCTTGTTAACCCCATTTCTATAGATAGGTATCCTGGAGTACAAGAAATTTATAAACTTGGAGACTGAGCCGGAAGCTCCCACCTGTAATCCTAGCACTCTGCGAGGCTGAGGCAGGTGGATTGGCTGAGCTCAGGAATTCGAGACCAGTTTGAGCAACAGCAAGACCCCATCTCTACTAAAAATGGAAAAACTAGCCAGGAGTTGTGGCAGGGGCCTGTAGTTCCTGCTACTTGGGAGGCTGAGGCAGGAGGATTATGTGAATGCAGGAATTTGAGTTTGCTATGAGATATGACACCATAGCACTCTATAGGGCGACAGAGTGAGCCTCTATCTCAAAAAAAAAAAAATTTTTTTTTCAGAAACTTGGTAATCATCAGATCCTTGAAATTATCCTACAAAGCAGATGTTACTGGGCCCTATTTCAGATAAGGGAATGGGGCGGGGGGGGGGGTGTGTAAGTGAGTTGCCCAGGGTTACCCAGTGAGCAGCAGAGCTGGGATTTGAACCCAGGCCATCTGTGTCCCAAGTATGCATGGAGTCTCTTCCTCTGCTGCCCCTGAGAGATTAAACTGGGTCCATGTAGTGTGACTCTGCTCTTCCAGCCAGTGACCCTGGTGGGGGTCGGGGGCATGAACTCATCCCTCACCCTGCCTACCTCTGCCCTCCCTCCAGATGAAATTCTCCCTGGAGAAGCTCCATCAAGGCATCACAGTCTCAGACTCTCCCTACGACGCCCAGCCCCGGCCCGATGACAGCTTTTCCTGAGGATGCCTGGCCACACAGCCCTCCTCTCCAATGGACACAAAACACACACAGCCTTGGCGGCCACTGCTGGCACGGTGTGAACGCCCGGCACTCCCAGCGGCCCAACCAGGGACCATGCAGATGTGGGGACCACAGAACTGAGATGCACTTTAGACCAGGGAGCTGGCCTGGCCTTTGGCAGGCCCCCTACTAACTTATTTTGCCCGGCTGGGGTTGTGGGAGGAGCGCCTCCTGGGTTGCACGATTCCCTCAGCTCTGGGTTTAATGTATTATATTTATTTGGGGCTGACAGAGCCTCAATAAAGGGTTGGAAATGGCTGCAGCTGTACCTGTGAGGGCCCTGGGAATGGGTGGGGGTCTCCCGATCCTGCCATGGTGGGGAGGGAGTCATCTATCCATTTTCTGGGGGCCATAGTCCTTAAATGACCTGGTCCCCTGCCCAGAGTCTGGAGCTTAGAGAACAGACACTGGTGGCCTAGATTCCAATCCTGCTTCCTGCGCAGCCATGCGGCCTGGAGCAGGGCAACCTCTCTGAGCCTCAGTTTCCCTTTCTGTACAATGGGCACAATGATAGTGCCAGTCCCCCAAAGCTGTTCTGAGTCAGTGGTTCTCAAACTCCACCTGCATCAGTCTCCTATAGGGCTTCTTAAAAAAACAGGCTACTGGGTGCCCCTCCCCCCACCAGAGTTTCTGATCTGGAGCAGGAGCAGGGCTAAGATTCTGCATTTCTAACAAGTTTCCAGATGATGCTGATCTCACCGCCCGGGTCCACACTTTGAAAACCACTATTATGAGTTCAAGGAGTCAATAAATGTGGCTACTTATAAAGGGCCTGGCACAGAGTAAGTATTCACTAAATGTTACACTTATTGCATAAAAATTGAAAGAAAAAGACTCATGTAGTGAGCACCAAATATGTACCAAGCTCTGTGCCAAGATCTGATGTTCATTTTATTCACACAGTGACTTCCTGAGGTGGAGACAAAGATTTACATGCTTGGGGCCACCCAGCCAGGAGGCAAAGATTCAGGGCCTCCTGACCACATCGAGATACAAGGTTGGGACCCCCTTCAGGGTCCCCTAGCAGCCTGTGCAGGCTGAGGATGTTTGGACCTTTGTTTTACAGAAGAGGAAGCAGGCTTAGAGGCTGAACCCAGATCTGTGTCTCAGACTCTGTGCTCAGTTCAGAGTGATGAGTGAAGGGAGACCTTTGTCATGCCACACACTTAGCCTAACTGATGACTCCTTGGGGCAGAAGACTGAAGGAGAGGTTGGGTAGAGGCAGATGGATCATGAGTGGCAAAGGGCAGGCAGGCTGGCCTCTCCCACCCTTCAGCCATGAGATCATGGCCAAGTTACCCACCATAAGCCTCAGTTTCCCATACCTGTAACATGGGCATATCCAACTTGTAGGGAAAATTAAATGAGTTAATATTAGTAAAGTGCTTGGAACAGCACTGAACCCATAGAAGGTGCTCAGTGGACATAACCTTGTAGGGCTGTTAGAAGGTGCCTCCTGTCACTGCTGAGGCTTGTCCTCAGTGAGCCTCCACCTAACACCCCCCCACACACACACCACCACCACCACCACCAGAGGAAGGGCCTGGAACTTCAGGAAGGTTATTTTCTGCAGAGGAATTTCACAGCTGAGGAAGTGCTGGCCCAGAGGCCCAGACCACGTGTATGTTTGATGTCCTTGGCTCCCTACTCCTCTGCCCTGGTTCCTTCTGCCTAACAGAACTGGCCTAGGGCGATTTTGGGACTCTAAGCAGAACTGAAGGCTAGGACCCGGCAGGGACCCCCAGGTAAGAGTCACCACCCCATTCTCTCCATTAGGAAGAAGCTACTGGTTGGACAGGCTGCTCGCCATTGCTGGGCAGGATTCAGACCCACCTTAGGCCAGCTTCATGACCCTGAGCAGAAAAAAGTCCATCGCCCAGCCTCAGCTTCCTCATCTATAAAATAGGGATGATAGAACTTGCTGTAGAGGTTTGGGGCAGTGGTTCTCAACCTGCCTAATGCCACGACCCACAGGTTAAGAACTGCTGGTTTAGGGTGTAGAAGTAGATTCGGTGAATCAAAAGGACTTACTAAGCACTGCTATTGATTTATTTTCATTTGACAGACATTTATGGAGTACCTATAATGTGCAAGGCACAAGTCAACGTGCTAGAGACACAGTGTTACCCTGGACAGTGTCCTCATTCCGGGGGAATCTTACATTCCAGGGTTGGAGGGACAGGAAAGCTGTAGACAGGAAGAACAATGGCATAGTGACGGCCCTGAAAAAAAAAAAAACAGCTAGAGTAAAGGAGGTCAAGTGAGGAGTGGGGGAGGCAGTTTTCCCTGAGTGAACACACGGGACCTGGTGAAGGTGATACTGGAACCACGGCCCGCAGGAGGTGGAAGAGTGCTCCAGCCCCAAGAGCAGGGGCCGGCCTGCCGCAGCCCTGAGGCAGGGATGAGCTCCCAGGGTTGGGAACACAGGGCCTCGGTAGCCGGAGTGAAGTGGGAGGAGAGGGGGGTAGGAGGTGACGTCAGAGCAATAAAGGGGTGCTGGGGGGTTCACCAAGGGGCGCTTCTCCTGAAACCCGGCACCTCCAACCTCCCAGAGCGCTTCTGTGGCTTGGCCCCCAGGGTGCCCCACCTGCTTGGGTGGGATCTGGAGTATAATTGGTAGCCCTGGCCTGAGCCCCTTCTCCCACGTCTGCCTGGTCCCGGCCCAGTGATCTCCAGGAGGGGATGTCAGCGGTTGGAGCCGGATATCACTTGGAGGTCCCAGCCAAGCCTCCATCAAACTTGAGAGGATGACCTCCGCAATTTGGCAATTTGAAGTCGTTAAGTCCGGCCCTGAAACTGCCCTCTAAGTCCTCTTGTGGCTCTGGGGGTGACCTTTCCAAGACTTCGAAGATGGGGGTCTGGAGGGATCGAAGACACCCGATCCCCCCGCACCGTGCCCAGAAGCCGCGGTCGCTGAGCCACCCAGAAAGGCCGGTATAGCGGGCGCTTCTCGGGCCGCTGCGGCAAAGGCTGGGCGGCCGCGCCCTCCCCCCGCGGTGATTCATCCCGCCCCCTCCCTCTGCTGCCTCCTCCCTCCCCGGGCCGCCGCTGCAGTGCGCAGGAGACCGCGGTCCGCGCCCGAGCGCGCCCGAGCCGAAGCCGGGTCGGGGTCGGTGTACCTGGCGGATGCACCCGAGCGCGCGCGCCAGCGCAGCAGCTCGAGCAGCGGTAGCCGCCCGTGCGGCGGAGATGCCCGGACGCCGGGCTCCGGGGCTCGGCCCCCGGCGGTAACCGGAGCGGGGGGGGCCGCGCCCCCCCTCCTCCCCCCTCGCCGGTCCCAGAGCCGCAGCTGCTGCGCCCGCGCGCTCCCGGGGACATTCTAACCGCCGCCAGGTCCCGCCACCTCTCGCCCGGCTATTAATACCGGCGGCCCGGGAGGGGGGCGCAGCGGGCGCAGCTCAGCCATGGGGACGCTGCTGGCCTTGGTGGTCAGCGCGGCACTGGGTGAGTGCGCGAGGGGCGCGTGCCGCTGGGGACACCGCCAGGGCACAGGCGGAGCGGCGGGATTCGCGCTCGGGACTCTGGGCCGCGAGGCCCCCCGCCCAGCCCCCGGCCCTGCCAAGTCTGCCTCAGAAGTTGTGCGCGCCGGGACCGGGCTGGGGAGGGCGGTGAATGCGCAGGGGGGCTTGAGCGGGCGGGGGCCTGGCTGGCACAGCCCCGAGGCTGCGGGCGCCCAGCCGGGGGCGAGGAAACGCGGAGTCAGCTGCTCCCGGAGCCCCGCAGGCTGCAATGTGACACCCACAGCCGCGGGAGGGGGGTGGGGGGAAGGCGGCGCCCGGAGGCTGGAACGCGAGAGACAGAGACCCAGAGAGAGCCGCAGAGACAGAGACGGGAAGGAGGGAGCGAGGGACAGGGAAGGACTCGGTACCTCTGAGCGCTCCACGGGGAGAGTGGGGGCGTGGGTGTAAAGTGGGAAGCAGGGACGGACAGAGGGAAAGTGAGAGCGTGTCAAGAGTCTGAGCGACCGAGAGAAACTTGAGAGAGGTGGGACGGGAAGAGGGAGAGATGGAGACCGGTGGACCCACTGTGACTGAAATGGAGTTTTAAAAGGGAGAGTCATGGAAAGGTGGAGGGAGAGACCACAGAGGGAGCTTGAGCCTGGAGAGAGGACACACGTGGTGGGACCTTCAGAGAGACCCCGAAGAGGGATACAGATGGGGGAGACCAGGGCGCAGGCGCTCAGAGACACGGGAGGAGACAGCAGGGGAGGCTGACAAGCCCTGAAGATTCAGGGAACAAGGCAAAGACCCCGCGCTGGAGCGCAAGGCACCGGGCATGAGAGTGCTGGAGACAGGGGGGAGGGAGCAGGTTAAGAGTGCGAAGGAGAGACCCAAAGAGGTTGGGTCCCTGAGAGTTCAAAGTTCCTGAGGCAGGGAAGAGCTGAGGGGGGAAGGTGTGGAGGTGAGGAAGGCTGGAGATCACACAGGGGCTGTGGGCCTGGGGAGCAGGAAGGGGGTGAGGGTCTGGCCTGATTCCAGTGTCCCCACCCCCTCCCCAGGCCTTCCTTTCCCCATTTGTCCTGGGGCTGGCTGGGAACGAGTCTACCACCTTGAACTGCTAACACAGCTGGAATTCTATCCCACCACCTAGGTGATACCTTGAGCGGGTGACCTTTTGAGGAAGGGGTTCTTGGGTGGCAAAGACTAGGAGTCACGGACAACACCAACAGCATTGTTTATTGGTGCCTCCCATGTGCTGGGCCCTACCTAACTTAGAGAACTCTGCCCACCCACTGCCAGAAGCCAACGTGATCATTTCTTTCACTTAAAACAGAGAGAGAAACTGAGGCTCAGAGAATATGAGTGACTGCCAAGGTGATGCAGCCAGTGGCGGGGCCCAACTTGTTACCCAGTTCTGTCTATTCATAATCATTATTGAGGCGAAACAGATGGTCTTTGAGGAGCCTGAAAGCCCACAGCAGCCAGTGAGCCTGGCAGCGCCTAGGGTGATGGGTGCCCCCGCTTGACCTGAGCCCACTGTCCCCACAGTGACCTCGGCCTGGGGGGGCTGTGTGGAGGTGGACTCAGAAACTGAGGCTGTGTACGGGATGACCTTCAAAATTCTGTGCATCTCCTGCAAACGCCGCAGCGAGACCACCGCTGAGACCTTCACGGAGTGGACCTTCCGCCAAAAAGGCACCGAGGAGTTTGTCAAGGTGTGTGGGTGCCTGGCATGGGCACGGGAGGGCAGGGCTCTGTGTGAGGTGGCTGGTGAGGTTGAATCTCAGGCTGGGGATGGGGGGGTTGTTAGTTTTTAATAATGTGCTAGGATTGATGACCCAGATTCAAATTCTGGTTCTTCCTCTGACCAGCTGGTGACCTTGGGCAAGTCACTGAGCCTTTCTGAGCCTCAGTTTCCTCCTCTGTAAAGATGGGGGGGGTGATGACCCCAAAGGTGTGTGTGAAGGCTGAGTTGATGCACTCAGCTCATGGCTGGCATGAAATAAACATCACTGGGGTTATTTGGCACCTGCAAAAACGTCTTGGGTTGTCAGCATGGGGGACAAGCAGAATTTTTAAAATACTTCCTTTATACCTATTATGTGTGTGTATTTTGGATCACACATGAAGGGGCGCCATGACCTGCTGGAGAATTGGGGTCTTTGCCAGCAGTGGGGATCAGGCTTCCTTGAGGAGTGTGTCAGGTAGCTGGGGCAAAACTGCAGAGGAGGTGCCAGGAGTCCCAGAGGTATTTGGAAGGATGGTTGGGGACTGTGTGAGTGTGTGTGGTTTTCAGGCCTGAGGTGCAATCTGGGCCCTGGATGGGCCCAGGCAGGACCCTACAGCACCCTGGGCCCTTCCTACCTGAGGTCAAGGTGACTCAGGTGAGCTCACTTGTGTGCCATCTCTGTCTGTGTGTGTCAGGGTAGGGAACGGATTTGGGGTCAGTTGGGGGGGACATGGGCCCAGGCAGTGACACGTCCACCACTGCCCCAAGATCTTGCGCTACGAGAACGAGGTGCTACAGCTGGAGGAGGATGAGCGCTTTGAGGGCCGCGTGGTGTGGAATGGCAGCCGGGGCACCAAGGACCTGCAGGACCTGTCCATCTTCATCACCAACGTCACCTACAACCACTCAGGCGACTATGAGTGCCACGTCTACCGCTTGCTCTTCTTTGAGAACTATGAGCACAACACCAGCGTAGTCAAGAAGATCCACCTGGAGGTGGTGGACAAAGGTGAGATGGGCCCGGCTGGCCCCTTCGCCCCGCTGCCCACCAGCAAGCCAGATGGAGGGACAGATGACAGATGGCAGGTAGGGGACAGGCTGGCTCTGTGCCTGGGCCAGCCAACTGCCTGCAGCAGCAGAGGGAGCAGCACCTCCCCCACCTCCAGCCCCCAGCTCCAGCTCTAGCTCTGGCCTCTGTTTCCCGTTAGTCCATGCAGGGGTCAAAGGACACCTCTCCCCCCAAATGTTCTGTGTGGAGAACCCAGCTCTGTCACCAGTGCTGTGTTATTTCTGCCAAGTGTCTCTGTCTCTGAGCTGAAGGTTTGTCTGGTTGAAAACAGAATGATGATAGTCTCTAAATCTCAGGGTGCTTGTTGTTTGAGCCTTTCTTATGTCACGGGAGGTTATGAGGATTGAGCCCAAGGCTGGACACAAGCTGCTGGCATGTGGCTGACTCACAGAAGGCCTCGTACATGGGGTGAAGGCAGTGGTTCTGTCCTGCTGGGGTGAGAGATAGGAGCATGTCCCTTAGAGCAGAGACCTCCTCAGGCTCCATTGTGGGCTCCATCCACCAGGGAGTCCACCAGGGAGTCTTGTTAAGGTGCAGAGTCTGACTCAGCAGGTCTGGGGATCACCCAGGAGTCATTTCTAAGAAGTTCTCAGGTGAGGCCGCTGATGCAGGTCTGGGGACCATGCTGTGAGCAACAAGGGTCAAAAGTGGTTTAGAACGGTCTCATCATTTGGCTTGGGCTGCCTTGGCCCCTTCTCTGAACCATCTGCTGATCAGCAAAAATTGGAATTTTCCAGGGCCCTGTAACCCATTGGTGGAGAGAGTTTGGGAGATATCTTAGGCCTTGGGCCAGCAAAGAGCTGTGTGGCTAGTGCCTCTTCTGGGCCACAGCACACACATTCTCACAGGCAGCATGCACCCTTCCTTTCCCTGAGATAGGTGCTGGCCTCCCTGCCTTCTGTGGAGTCCCTCACTGAATCTTCCCACACCCTCCAGGCTAGGGGCTCTTTAATGCCCATTTTACAGGTGAGGAAATGGAGGCTCAGGGAGGTAAGGTTATATGAATAAGGTCACACAATTGGGAACTGGATTTGAACTCATCCTTGCCTGGGTGACTGTGTTTCTACCCTTGGCATGATTCACTGTACTCTGTTGTCAGCCAGAGCCTGTGTGTGGGTTTCTTTTTAAAATTAGCATTTTTACGTTTATTGTCAGAGTGGTGCAGCAGAATGTAGTCAGAAGATGTGTGCGAGCTGCTCCTTGGTATGCAGCATCATGCTGGGTGGGTGGGCTGTCATCCACAGACACAGGAGGTGGAGCCTCACCCTCATCACAGAGAGGGAGAAGGCAAAGCAGAGTTGCTGTGACAAAGACTTCCCCAATACTACAGAGGGTGTCCCCCTATATTGAAGCTTAACAAAAGCTGTGTTATTTCTCACAAATCTGTGCAGAGGCAAGGTGGTGAGAGGGAGAGAGGCCCCGGGGCCCCATTCAGCCACCCAGGTTCTTTCCATATTGTGGCTCAGCCATTGTTCAGGATGCTGTCTCTTCTGGGTGGCAGGGGCAGGGTAAGGGCTCCGGTAAGTAGAGCCTCTTTTTTAACCATATTGCACTACCTCCCAGAGCCTGTGTTTTTAACAATATTTACCACAATGTGGAGCTTTTTATGTTGTCCTCCTAGAGTCTGTGTTTCCAGCACCAGCATCATCCACCAAGTTATAGTATGTTTTTATCCACCTTATTATAGAATTAACATTACCTACTATAGTATAGTATTTTATATTATACTGTGTACTATCTTAGCATTGCCAAACATACAAGAGTATTATATCATAATCTATCATGCTGGGGTATTTTTAATGTTTCCCACCATACCATCATACCTTTTATTATCAATCTTATTCTAATATTTTCAATACTCCTTGTTACACTATACAATATTCATTATTACCCATGATACTAGATTACTTTTAACATGACTCATTGCACTACACTACTTTTTCTTTTTCTTTTTTTTTCTTTCTTTTTTTTTTTTTTTTTTTTGAGACAGTTTTTGTCGCCCTCGGTAGAGTGCTATGACATCACAGCTCACAGCAAACCTCCAACTCCTGGGCTTAGACAATTCTCTTGCCTCAGCCTCCTGAGTAGGTGGGACTACAGGCACCCACCACAATGCCCAGCTATTTTTTTGTTGCAGTTTGGCTGGGGCTGGGTTTGAACCTGCCACCCTTGGTATATGGGGCCGGTGCCCCACCCACTGAGCCACAAGTGCTGCCCTACAGTACCTTTTCATTACCTACAAGTTGGGGGGTTTTTTGTTTGTTTTTTTGAGACAACAGTCTCACTCTGCCACCCTGGGTACAGTACCATGGCATCATAGTTCACAGCAACCTCAAACTCTTGGGCTCAAGTGATCCTCCTGCTTCAGCTTTCCACCAGCTGTTGCCCACCATCCTAGCTAGTTTTTCTATTTTTAGTAGAGACGGAAGTCTTGCTGTTGCTCAGGCTGGTCTTGAACTCCTGAGGGTAAGCATTCCACCCGCCTCAGCCTCCCAGGGTGGTAGGATTATAGGTGTGAGCCACCCACGGTGTTATTGTACTGTTAGCATTGCCTGCCATCCTGTATTTTTGAAATTGTCATTCTTCACTCTGTCACTGCAGTTTCAACATTGCCCATCAGCCCTTAATTGCCTCCCAGTCATGACCCCAAAGGAATGAACAAAAGAGGAGGCGCTAGGTCTGGGTGGCAAGAACTTCACAGACCTGGGAGAGGTGTGGAAGGTGCTAGGAAGCAGGCGTGGGGATGAGAGGAGATAGTAGTTATCTTCTGGATATATGCAGCATACAAGCTCCTTGAGGTACAGCAATGTCTGAGGCTGGTGAGAAACCCGGCCTGCAGAGGGGCACCTGGGATTCCCTATCCAGAAGCTGCTTATGTGGGCAGAGCAGGTGAATCTCTTATAATAGAAGGTAAGGGGGGTTTTTTTGAAGAAAGCAAAGGTTTCCCAGGAGAAGGTGCCTCTGACCTTCTTTCTGTGTAACCCTGTAAGAAGCTCTCCTCATTTCTCATTTGTAAAGTGGGGGTAATGGCAGTCTTCCCACCCAAGATATCTATGTGAGCGAGGGAGACTGGGCCCCACATAGGGTCTCTCCTGGGCTGTGAAGGGTTTCCTTCCAGAGCAGATGAGAGCTCAGATCCTGCAGTCAGTCAGGTACACTTGGGCTTGAATCCTGGTTCCAATCAGAGCTGTGCATCCTGGCCCAGCATCTTCCCCTCTCTGAGCCTCAGTGTCCTGGTCTGGAAAATGGACCCTTGCCTATCACTGTTCTAATCTGCCTGGGAGACGGAGTCAGAAGCCAGGCAGGAGAGCCAGGGGTACTGTGCTACCTAAATCCATCCAGACGTGGGGTTCCAGAATTGGGGGCAAGAATCCCGATGACTGAGCAACACTATCCAACTCAGTGTGGTTCCTGAGGCCCTGGGGGTTCTTACAAGGCATCAGGAAGATAGTCAGATAAAGAACTTAGCACCAAGCCTGACTGAGACCAGGCACCCAGTACATGGGATGCTTTAAGGATGTCTGTTGAACAAACCAACCAAAGATAGGAAGAATGAATGAATGAATGAGTGAATGAGGTATGGCACCCTGTCCCAGCTCCTCATGCAGAGAAGCAAGGATGGGGTGAGACAGGAACCAGCCCCCCACCCTCCCTCCCTCTGGCCCAGAAAGCATCAGTGCCATCTGTACAGGGTGTAGTCGAAGAAAGTGCCCTGCTCACAGGGGAGGAAGACCATGTGAGGACAGCGGGGAAGATGAGCTGTCAGCCATCCAGGAGGAGGCCAGGATGTGGGGTGGACGCCTGGGAAATCCATCTGAGGACGCCAGAGTAGCTTTCGACCCTGGTCCCCTGGGTGAATGCGCTCCCTTTACAGTTTAAATTTAGGCTCAATGAAATGAAGCTGGCAGTGGCAAAGGCCGGCGCTGTGGAAAGGATTAGGGTTTCCGGAAAATAGCCAACATTTAGGCAGTGCCGGCTGCGTGCTCATCCAAGCATGTTGCGGATGTTATCTCATTTCCTCTTCCCAGACACCTCATGAGAGAGTATGTGTGTTATCATGCTAATTTTCACAGGGAGAATGGAGGCTCAGAGAAGTTGACTCATTTTCCTAAGGTCACACAGCTAGTAAGAGGCAGAGCCAGGATTCAAGCCCTGGCAGTCTGGCCTTAGAGCCTCTGCTGTTAACCATGATGCTGCATTGCCCCTGTTACAACACTAATAACAACGTTAATAACAGTGAATGTTTATTAAGTGCTATTTATAGGTCAAGCACTATTCTAAGGATTTTTAAAGCTTATTTAATTCTCATAACACTCTAATGCAGGAGGTATTGTGATTATCAACTTCTTACATTTGGGAAAATGAAGGTCCAGAGAGGTTGAGTCATTTGCCTAAGGTCACACAGCTGACAAGTAGGAGAGGCAGAATTTGAACTTGACTGGTTGCAGAGCTACAGCTTTTGGGCACTGTGCCAAACAGCCTTCTGAATGATACAAATTTGCTCTCAAGTTACACAGGGAGGCAAGTTGAGGGTGACCCCCAGGGCTATCCAAGGCTGGTTATTAATAATAACAGCAACTGGTTGCTGTAGGGAAGCAGCATGATTATCCTTTTGGGGGACTAGGCCCAGGGCGGTCAATCCACTCGCCCAAGCTCACACAGCAAGCCTGCAGCACACTCGGGCTGCCATGCCTCCTGAGCTGGGGTCTTGGCTCCCACCTCATCCCTGCTTGCCCCCTGCAGCCAACAGAGACATGGCGTCCATTGTGTCTGAGATCATGATGTATGTGCTCATCGTGGTGTTGACCATATGGCTTGTGGCGGAGATGATTTATTGTTACAAGAAGATCGCTGCTGCTACAGAGGCTGCTGCGCAGGAGAACGCGTGAGTGGCACTGGGGAGGAGGGTACGAGGTGACCCCAGGCCCCTGAGGACTTGCCACTGGAGAACATGAGCTGAGGGTGGGGGGCAGGGGTGGGATGGACCAGGATGCCATCTACCTATCACCCTCCGAGGGGAGTACTTGTCAATATGGGATAGGGGTGGTCAGGCCCTAGCCCCTTTCTTCCTCAAACTCAGGGGCCCAGACTCAGCCACAGCCCCTCTCCTAGCTCAGGAGCCCTGTTGGCAGAAACCACAACCTTCCTTGGTCTCCTGGTAGTCAGGCCACACTGATTATAGCCTTACTGTACACCTGGCCTTTCCCCCATAGCTCGGAATACCTGGCCATAACCTCAGAAAGCAAAGAGAACTGTACGGGCGTCCAGGTGGCCGAATAGCCCTGGTAAGATGGGTGGGTAGGCAGGGGCTGGAGCACTGGGGAGGGTTGCAACCCACGAGGCCCCTAATTCCCTGTCTCTCCCCTTTCAGGCCCTGGGCTCCACCTCAAGAAAGAGCCAGCCCTAACTGGAATGCCCAGGCACACCTGCCCCCAGAGGGGAATTGGTCAGCCCTGAGCCTCCACATGCCTCAGAGTCCTGCCAAGGGAGCTACCAGGGTGGGAGGGGGCAGGGGGCTTGGCTCACACCCCAACCCAGCCTTCTTCCTCCTGCCCATCGCCCGCCCACCGCCATGCATGATGGTAAAGCATACTGCTGCCCCACCCCTGCTTCTGCTGCCTGTTTGGGGAGGGGGCGGCGAGGTGGGGGCAGCGGCTCCGCATCCCTCCTTCTTGCTGATTTGCACACATTGGCCGCTTCAGACACGCACTTTTGGGGGCCAGTCTCTCCTGCCTCATCCCTGCCGGTGGCGGAGGGGAGCCCTGGTTGTGATGGGCTGCAAGAGTTTAGGGCAGGGGGTCTGGGACCCACTCCCACCCCCAGCATCATTCCCCCTCCCGCTTCCTCCGGCTGGACCTGGGGTCCCCCCTCCCTGTGATGCACTCTTGCCCCGGCCCAACCCCACCCTCTCTCACCAGCCTTGGATTGGGGCCACTTTGAAAGGGGCCCATTCGGCCTCGTCTCTCTTTACAGAAGTAGTTTTGTTCATGAAATAAAGATTCTTGGACTTGATTCTAAGTCTCTCTCATGAGCCCGGGTCACCCGTGCTATCCCTACTCCCAAATCCCAGAGCCTCTGTTTCCCGGGGGATACTCTCTCTTAGGGAGGAATGTGCCTCACACATTCAGGGATAAGGACAGGAAAAGAGCAAATGTCAGGCTCAGCTACTTGGTGTGTGGTTCACGTCTAGGTTAGGGGGACTGTGTGCGGCAAAGTGGGTGGCAAGGAGCACAGAGGTGGCCAGGCAGCGGGGGTGGGGCATGGAGAAAAGAGACAGGCTGACGGTAGAGGGAGGGGTTTGTGGGGTGCCCCAGCAGTGTAGGCTTCTTTGGAGAGGGGGCAGCTAGGGAGAAGATGGAAGGAGAGAAGGGAATGGATGGAGAGAGAAGAAAAGAGGTGAAGGTTAGGGGCCCGGTAGCCTCAAGCAGAACCCAGTGTGCAGAACCCTCACCAGTGTGCCCTGGTGAGGGGCTGCAGGTTGGGGCAGGGGTGGGATTAACTAGGCACAGAGGCCAGTCTGGGGTGAGCAGCTATGGTCTGACAGCATTTGGGTGTGTGCCTGACTACAGGCTGATGTCTGACAGTGACCCTGGGGTGCCTGGGTGTTTACCTGGCCCTGGGCTCTGTCTGACGTGGATAGCTCTTGGCTACTGGCAGGACAGTGTGTATCTGTTTCCGGCCACTTGGCCTGGGCCTCAATGCTTGGTGCTACCTTTTCCGGGACAACCCCCAATCCCCCTTATCTAGGACTTTCCTGGCTCCAGAGGTCACCTCTGCAGGCTGCCCAAAGGCTGCCAAAGCAAACCAGCCCCCGTGACTTGTAGGAAAGTAGCTGGGGGAGGGGGTTGGGGGAGGATGAGCAGGGTGAGGTGGCTGGGCTGGGAGGGGCTGGGCCTGGAGTCAGGGCAGGGGACCAGGCTAGGGTCTGGGCAGGACTGTCCCGTTTGGGAACTGGGCAGGAGGTGCAGGAAATGCCAGGGCAGCATGGCCCTGGGGCTAGACAGGGTGTGCTAGGGACTCCATCTCAGATACCCCTCCATACAGATCCTCATCCTGTAGTACTCCAGGCAGCCCCAGCCCTCAGCCAGCCTGTCACTGTTCCCACCTCCCTGCAGACAGGCGTACCTGAGACCCCTGGAGGTTGGAGGCAAGACTGGTCCTGGGGCCCGCCTGGTCCAGCCCCTGCAGGTCCAGTCCCACCAGCCAGGTGGCCTTCAGCACTGCCAATCCCATCGTCCAGCCCTGCCCCGCCCCTTCCCCGCCCCTTGCCCAGCCCCCTCCTCCTCAGGTGAGGCAGGCTGGCCTAGCAGGCCCCACGCCACCGCCTCTGCCTCCCCGGGCACCCGCTGCTGCCGGGCCACCATGCTGCCGCCCAGGCCTGGGGACTGACCCTAAACCAGCACCATCTCGTGGCTCCGCCCCCACCTGCCGGACCCCAGGGTAAGTATACGGGCCCCCAGGCTCACAGTTCCAGCCCTGAGGATGTGAGTTCCCTCAGGCCCACCACCCAACCTGATGCCCCCACCTGATAGAGGAGCCCGCAGGGACCCTAAGAGTGGGACCTCAACTTCTCCCTAAGGACCTAGGTGTTCAGCCCACTCTTCCTTCAGACTCAGAGGACGGGCCACACAGTTCTCCCCCTCTTCCCTCATACTGAGGCGTCTTGGCCCCCAAATTCCTCCTTCATCCTGATGCAGGAATTCAGGCCCTCAGTCCTCTCCTCCCTCAAGCCCAGGAATTCAGATCTTCAGGAACCTCCTCCCCCAGGCTCAGGCACGGGGGTCCATGACCCCCATGGTCCATGCAAATCCAGGCATCCCCTGGCCACTGGTTAGACACTGACCCCAGCCTTGAACCCAGCCCGATCTGTGTCCGTGATCACGGCGTGCTCTGGCCAAGGCCCCAGCCCTCCAGCCTCCCTGGATGGGCGCCTGGGACTGGGGCACCAGGACTGGGCTGGGCTCCCCCAGGCCCTGCCTTCTGTTCATCTCCCCACAGGTCCCACCCGGCCCAGGAGGTCAGCCGGGGAATCATTAACAAGAGGCTGTGACATGGCGGAGAAGGAGGGTGAGTCCCCCTTCCCCAAGCCCAGACTTTGGCTCTACCCGGCGCCCCTCCCTCCGTGTTCGTGTTCGCTTCTCAACCCTCCGCCCCTTGGAGCATTCCTCCCACCCCCATCTATACCCTCTTGGCCTCCTCCACCTGATTAACTATCAACCAACTTTTCCGTGTGGCTGTCCCACTGCCTGCCTCTCTGCTCCCCATATGACCTTCCTGGGGCCTGGCCTCAGTCTCTCCTCACCCCCAGTTTCTTAGCTAACCCCAGACCCGCTATCTACTTGAGGCAGGAAGTGGGGAGACCATAACTATTGTGGTTAAGGACGCCAATTCTGGAGTCCAACACACAGGCCTGCATTTGAATTTGTTTGTGCCACTTTTTTGCTGTGTGATCTTGTGCAAGTGACATCATTTCTCTGGGCTTCAGTTTCCTCCTGGGTCGAGTGTGGGTCCTGATGCTCCCTCAGTGAGGTTGTTGAGAGCGTGGAACACACAAGGCACCAACACGGGGCTCCACATGTATGACACATGCCACAAACCACAGGTGTCGTGACAGAAGTTGGCAGACTTGGAATCCCAGGGACCTGAGGCCCCTGCTGATTCCAGACTTTTCCTCCCACCTCATGGCTCTGTGGGCAAAAGAGCAGAGGAAGGACTTTGGACTTGGCCTGGATGGATGGAGAGGGGTGAGATGGCAGAGAAACCACCACCACAGGGATGGCAGAGAGAAACTGTTCCAGGCAGCCTGGCTCCTTCTCAACTTCTTCTACACTTGGGAGCCAGCTGGAGGGCCCTGACTGGGGGCAGCCTTTCCTTCCTATCCTCCCCCAACTCAGGCTATCTCCCTCTTTTCTTCCTGGAACCAGGCTACCTGGGATCCGACCCAGGCAGAAGCACTTTCTAGCTGTGTGGCCCTGGGCAAGCAGCTTGCCCTCTCTGGGCCTCCATTTCCTCATCTGTAAAGTGAGGTACTAGTATATACTCCATAAAGTGGTGTGGGGACTGAGGTACTATGACAGGCAAGAAGCACTGAGTGTGTTGGCCTCCTCAGGACTCAACACTGGCTGGCAACTCAGACCCCCAATTGTCCAGTTATGTCCAGAGACCCAGGCTCCCAGTCGCTCAGAAGGTGCTGCCCCCTAGCTGAGAAGATGGACAACAGAGCCTGGCTCCTTAAGGGCAGTTTCTTCCTTGGAGCGGAAGGCAGGGAGATGCCAGGGCTGGGAACTATGGATGAATAAACCAGAGAAGAGAACAGAATATTCCCAAATGGGCAGAGAAGGTCTGGCCACGAGGAGGGAACAGGTGCAGGGTGGTGTCTTCCCAGATGGCTCGGGCCTGGTCTTGGAGGGCATTCCTGCTGTTGGGGCTGGGAGGGGAGGTAGGAGGTCACACCTGCACACAGATGCTGGAAGGTTCTGATGCTGCACTTACTTGCTGAGTGACTTGGGGTTGGTGGCCACACTTCTTTGGGTCTCTTTTCCTCCCTGGTAAGTGAGATGGTGACAGCAGTGTCTTCCTCATTAACAGCTGCAAGGACTTAAGGAAACTGGGCAGAGCTGGTTTAGGGCAGTTCTGCGAGGTGGTGTGTGATTCTAAGTGTCATCGTGGCTGTATCTGCTGCTGTGGTGTGTGTTACTATTATTGCTCTTGAAGCATGCCCAAGGTGAGGTTCTGGGTGCCACCTGGGGGCTTGGAATTAGATGAGGTGCTATCTGAGTTGCAACTCAAAGGATGCCAGGAAGAGGGAAAAGCAAGGCTAGATGCAGGCAGTGGGGGTGTCCCAACAGCATGGCACATAGATGGCTCTGAATTTCTGGAGGTGGAGGTGAGGTGGAGCTGGGAGGGAGGAGAGGCACATGGCTGGACCAAGGCTGGCTTGGGACTATTTTTGGTGAGGGGCAGTGCTGGGTCTCCCCACAAGGTGGCGCTGCTGATTATGCATTGTTTCTAGCTTAACTAGTATTTTACCAGTTCTGTGTTTGGGTTGCTTTTTTGGATGCTCTGTCAGATATTTGATAATGACCCACATGGCTGCTTGGGAACTTGAGGAAATGTATGTTCAATCCCCCAAATCTCATGTTTATGTCCGTGAGGGGCTGGAAATGCCAGGCTGAGGGCCTTAGACTCTGTCCTGAGAGCACTGGGGAGTCACAGAGGGTTACAGGTAGGGAAGGGACAGGTTGGTTTGGGCCTCTGGTCCAGAGTGGACCCCAGGAGGAGGCTGCACCTAGCAGTTGAATGGGGCTGCACCAACGTGGGCAGGGGGAAGGGTAGGAAGGAGAGTCACTCTGGAGGCCTGACAAGGCTGAGGACCTGCCTGGAAGCTGGAATGGGGGGAAGTATCCTGCAGACAAGGGATAGTCCTGGAGCAATGGGCCTCTGAGACAGGGCCTGGGAGGAAGAACATGTCTGGGGAGATTTTGAGGCCATTCTGGGTCTTGGTGGGTGTGACTCCTGGGGAAGGCACCTGAGGGGCTGCAGGACCTCTGATCTGGGACTCAGAAGAGAGTCCAGAGTTTGGGAGCACATAGAAACAGGCCACAGAGGTGGGTGGATCAGACTTTGGAGTAGGAAGGAGTGAGGGTGTGGCTTTGGCCACCCGGTGAACCCCAGATTCGGGGGAGTAAGTAGAGAGTCGACAGATACAGCACCAGCAGAGTAGAAGGGAAGTCAGGTGTGCGCCGTGTCCCAGAGGTCCAAAGAGGAGAGCATTTCATCCAAGAGGCTGGAGTCATGTAAGACTCCAAAGATGTCACCAGTGAGGGGCTTTGCAGCCAAATAGTGGGGGCAGAAGAAACATCCTGTAAGCAGACATAGGGCAGCCAGGAGGTGCCCAGACAAGCAGGCAGCAGAGAGTCTCAGGGAGAAGTGGGGAGCAGGAGGCCTAGCTTACGGAGCAAAAAGGCCCTATCGCTTCCAAAGGGCCATAGGGTTACCTCTCACACAGAACGAGGGTGCCTCCTGTCCCAGCAAACACAGGGCAATGCATCCCACCCTGCGGGACCAGAGTCAGGATGCTTCCTGTCCCACGAGAGGCATCTGTCTTGGAGGTGCCTGAAGTTCTCTGAACCAGAAAACATGGAAGGAGATTGTTCCTCTCACCCAGGTAACAGGGTGGCCGTCCTCCCCGTCCCACTACCAGGGCCTCTGGACTGGGTTCTGTGTAACCAAGAGCCCTGGCTGGACCCCTGATGGCTACAGGTAGCCAATAGGGTGGTTGGGCAGAGTTGGGCACTGACCTGAGTGTCCCTGTCAGGACAGGCAGGGGTCAGCCAACAGGGGCTGGCCCAGCTCGGCCCACTGGACCTTTTTGGAGGAATGGAGTGTTCCATCATGCTTTGGTAGGAGCTACTGAGCTCTCAAATTCTTTTTTGTTGTAGTTGTTGTTGTTATTTTTGTTTTGTTTTGAGACAGAGTCTCACTCCTGTGTCCTGAGTAGAGTGCAGTATAGTTCACAGCAACCTCAAACTCTGGGTTTGAATAATCCTCTTGCTCAGCCTCCTAAGTAGCTGGAACTACAGGCACCCACCACCACACCTGACTAATTTTTCTATTTTTAGTAGAGACAGGGTGTCACTGTTGCTCAGGCTGATCCTGAACTCCTGAGTTCAAGTGATCCACCAGAGTACTGGGATTACAGGCATAAGCCCCTGTGCCCAGCCACGTCTCAAATTCTTAAGACACTCAGACAGTGGCCATCCCAGGAAGGTCTTGGACTGCTCCCTACTCTGTTTAGGGTGCTGGCCTGGCATCGTACCTGCCAACCACACTACCATGGATGCAGATGAGAGAGAGAGCTGGGACCTACTGCAGTTTTGGGAGCATTTTGAACATGCCAAGGGCACTTATACCCCAGCCAGGTCCAGCTGAAGGCTTTTAGCAGCCTTGTCTCCTTGGTCCTCCTACAATCCCTGGCAAAGAGATTAGCAGTTAATCTCCAGGAACTCCATTGCCCTTGGGGACAGTCTCTCCTTGGACCATCAGCCTTGGTTCCCACTACTTTACCCAAGTTCCGGGCCATCAGCCTTGGTTCCCACTACTTTACCCAAGTTCCGGCCACCTCCAAGTCCTCTCTAGCCCTCTAACAGATCATGCTTAATCTTGCCTCCAGGCCTTTGCCTATGCTGTTCTGAGCACAGTGCTCTTCCTTGAGGTCTTCACATGGCTGGCACATCACCTTTCACATCTGAGCTGAAAGTCTCTTCTTGGGGAGGACTTCCCGGGTCCCCCTTCAGCAGCCCATCTGCTGTCCACAGCTTACATCATTGTCTTCACTGCTTCATTGACTCATTTACTTGTTGATTTCCCCCACTCCCCATCTACACATGTGAGAACCAGAGCCCCCTTTGAGCCATAACCTTACCTGTCTTGTGTGCGGTACATTTCTAGAGCCAAGAATGGTGCTAGACACACAGTGGATGCTCAGAAGGACAGTAAGCAAATAAAGCCCCATTTTACCGATGGAAAAAGGGAGGCTCAGAGAGGCAAAGGCAGTTGCCACACAGCATATTAAGAACTTGCTGTGCGCCATGCACTGTCATTGGGAGAGAGGTAGTGTGGCTTTGTGGCCGTACACTTAGGACCTGGCACCACACCTGCCCAGGGTTCAGGACCCTTCCTCTCCCTGGCTGAGTCGCTATGAGCAAGGTACCCCACTCCTCTGAGCTGCATGAAGAATGAGAATCAGGACGTAGGCTTGAGATAAGGATAGAATGAGGTAGTGCATTTGGAGCAGAGTTGGCACCCAGTGAGCATCGAGACAGGTTTGGCTGTTATTTGAAAGAACTTAAAAGTGTTATTTTTGGAAGTGGATGCTTGGTGGACATCCACTGAATAGATGAGGAAGCTGGGGTTTAAAGATATGTCCCAGGGAGGAAAGGATAAGGCCAATGTTTTAAAGTGAGGCTGGCAAGTTTTCAAATTTGGATCCTCAACCTCCAGGGGCAAATCTTATGGGAGCTGGGTGCTGTGAGAGAGGTCTGGCTGAGGGGAGGGTACCCAGGACAAGATGTTTAGAACAGCAGACAGAAATGAGGCAGCTAGGAAATGCCAAATAGCAGGGAAAGGTGCCACCAAGAGGGGTCACAGTCCCCAAGAGGCTCCAGGAACATCTGGAAAGTTAGCAGGAGTGAGAGGTCCAAGAAGAGACAGCGCAAAGCATTGAGGGGAACGGAAAAGCACAGCATTGTTGGGGAGAAGAATCCCCATAAATGCTAAGAAAGTGCTGGAAGGGAGACCCGGAAGGTGGCAGCTGGCCCAGCCATGCCCCCTTCCCAGCTGGAACCCTTGGGGAGCTGGACACCTGGTTATTCGTGCAACAGGGGAGGAATGGCCCTGCCAGCTGCTCAGCCCTGGGAAATTGGGCCCAGGGTATGGCATGGTCAGGCGTAATCAGTTAGCCTTGAGGTGGGCAGGGCAGAGCTGGCCCAGTGCCCAGATCCTGCCATGATGAAGACAGGCCTGGCTGTGGCCCCAGCATGGTGTCTATTGCAGGTGGCCAGACTATGCCATGCTGTTCCGGACCCAAGGTGGCAGCTCTTACCGTGGGGACCCTGCTGCTCCTGACGGGCATCGGGGCAGCGTCCTGGGCCATTGGTGAGAGTGGTCCCTGTGCCTCTGACCTCCCCTGGCCCTGCAGCCTCCAGCCTGCTTGCCCTCACCTCTGCCTTCTCTGCAGCCACTGTTCTCCTCAGGAGTGACCAGGAACCGCTGTACCCAGGTGAGTAAGCAGCCCCGACCCTGGGGGAGCCCAGGAAGAAACCTGTATGTGGTGGGAATGCAGCGAAAGTCATTTTTTTGAATGAATGCACGAAGGCCGGCACCCATGCTAATAATAATAGTGCATTTGTACTGCGCGCTTGCTGTGTGCCAGGCACTATTCTAAGCACCTCACATGTCTAACCCAGTGTTTTTCAGCTTCCAAATATTACCCATTAGTGCATTATGAAATAAAATTACTGTGTTGGAAAAACCACATTCTTTAAAACTAGGAAATAGATTAGAAAATATAAGAGTGCATCTTTCTCGGAGAGAAAAGAGTTTTGTTAATCTTTCCTTTTGGTTTTGATGCAACCCCACTGCATCCTCACAGCAGCCCTCATTTTACAGATGGGGAAACTGAGGCTCAGAGCAATGTGGTGGTTTGGCTCAGACCACAGGGCTCTTACAGGCTACATCGTAATATAAAAAATGTATTCAGGGCTGGGTGCAGTGGCTCACGCCTGTAATTCTAGCCCTCTGGGAGACCAACGCGGGAGGATCCCTTGAGCTTAGGAATTCAAGATCAGCCTGAGCAACTGTGAGACCCCGACTGTACTAAAAATAGAAAAACTAGCTGGACATTGTGGCAGGCACCTATAGTCCCAGCTACTCGGGAGGCTGAGGCAAGAGGATTGCTCAAACCCAAGAATTTGAGGTTGCTGTTCCACAATACAGGGTGGCAGGAGGAAAGGGGAAGTTGGGATGTACTTTTCACATGCAGGAGTCTCATCTAATTCCATAAAAGATTCAGCTCATGCTAAGAGAAGATGTGAAAATGAAGGTATAAACAGCCCACATCCACATTAATCATCATAGCCAGCCTTTCCATGTGGCAGGACTTTATGGTATGAATTCATTGAATCTTCACAACAACCCATTTCCCTGTGGAGAAGCTGAAGGACAAAAAGGCCAGGAGATTTGCCCCAGGTCACAGAGGTAGTTAGTTGTGTGGCAGAGCTAGGGTTTGAGTTTGCCAAACAGCTGATTAGTTGCCATACTGAAGACCAACATGCACCAGGGCCTGGCAGCAGCCTTTATCCACTAGGCCTGAGAGGTTGGGACTGTCACCATCCTTGCATTTTGCACATGGGGAAACTGAGGCCCAGTGAAGTGAACTGACTTGCCTAAGACCACATGTCAGATAAGTGGCAGAGAAAAGAGATTATGCCCCTGCCAAAAGGCCCCTCCCCACCTTGGTTCCCATGCCAGTGGGTAAAATAAATCCCAACCCCTCCCATGCTCCTGGGCTCCTAGGATGAGGGCCCCCTTCATCCTCACATCACATTTGCTTCCTGGCTACCAAAAATCACCTCTCTGCAGGAAGCCTTAGCTGACCTGGCTTCTTTCTAGTTCATACCCAAAGGCAGGTTTCAGTCTGGACTGTAACTTCTGAGCTGGGGGCCTCCCACTTGTCCAGACCTGGTCTGAGCCTCAGTTTTCCACATCTGTGAGATGGGGGTGAGAAGATGCCAGGAAGAATTCATTCAAGGAGATAATTACCTATGTAGTGCTTGGCTCCCCATCCTCCGACCCCCTTTTTTAAAACAGTCTCACTCTGAGTAGAGTGCCATGGTGTCATACCTCACAGCAACCTCAGACTCTTGGGCTTGAACAATCCTTTTGCCTCAGCCTTCCAAGTAGCTGGGACTACAGGTGCCCACCACAATACCCAGCTATTCTTACTATTTTTAGTAGAGATGGGGTCTCACTCTTGCTCAGGCTGGTCTCAAACTCCTGAGCTCAAGAGATCCACCTGCCTCAGCCTCCCACAGGGCTAGGGTTATAGGCGTGAGCCACCGCACCTGGCCACAGTGCTTGGCTCTTAGCCAGCACAATAAATCCTGGCTTTTGTTTCTCACCCTTCGGGCTTGAACCTTCTTGAGAAAGGCCTTCCAAGACCCTCGGACTCCAAGTCCCATGGCCATTCCTGCTGTCCCTGATAAACCCTCCTCATTCTTACAGTTAATTATTAGCTCCTCCTAAATTCCAAGAGGGCGGGACATTTTGTTTACTGGTCAGACAGTGCCTGACACAGATTTAGGTGCTCAGGAAATCTTTGCTTAATGAATGAGCCCAAATCACCAGGCTGAACTAGCTTGTCCTCAGCCTCCAATGGAACGTAACTAGGTCACGATTCAGATTTGGCTCTGTCCAGCGCCCTTTATTTGTACTTGGGTTTTTTCAAAAATGCTGGGAAATTATGAAACAAACAAACAAACAAAAAACAGCCTGGACATCGTATTGCTGCCTTGTTTTTCTGGGATTTTCACCTCTAAATATATCAGTTTGGTGAGCACATGAGGTGACCCAGAACATACTTTTTGTGTGTTGCTTAAAATAATAGAAACGAGAATAAAGAATTTAAAAGTGAGAAACAGTGGCATAGAACATGGCTTTAAAAATAGTTGGAAGGGGCATTTGATGCCTCCCTCCATCTCCCCCAACACACATCCATAAAGTGATATTTTTCTTTCCCCCCACCCCCCCTAAAAAAAACCCTCACACTTTCTGGAAATCACATTTCTGGAGTAATTAGGAGTCGTTTTAAAACAAATGTCCACCCCCCTACCCCAGTTGGTGTTTCAAATCCCAAGTCTTGTTCTTGGAACTCAGGGGGTGGTGGGCCCCACCAGCAGAGGAGTCAGGTTTTCCTCTCCCACCCTGGGGCAGGAGGTTGTCGTTAAGGCAGGTGGCCAGGTGGATGTTAAGTCCTGGTCATGGATGCGTGCATTGGGGGTAGGGATGGGCAAGAGTTCATGGGAGACCCACAGAAAGAGCAGGGATGTGCAGATCTGGGTTCAAATTCTGGGTTTGCTGCTTGTTGCCTATATGCCCTGCAACTACCATATCCCTCTGAGGCTCAGTTTTCCCATCTGTAAGATGGTCACTATCTCCCGGGATGGTTGTGGGATTCAGAGAATCACATGGGCCCTGCCCAGTAAATATGGCCAGCATTGTTATCACTGTGCTGTTATTTAGACCTCAGGGGGTCACTCGAGAGGCTATCTAGGGCCACGTGGAAAGCTAGGGGGTTGGAATCACCCAGTCCTGATTTCAAATCCCCTCTCTCTGCCTTTCACACACCTGGTGATGTCAGGCACCTCTCCAGGCTTCAGTTCTCACATCTGCCAAATGGGGATAGTCTTGTCACCCCGAGGAGTGTGGTGTGACCTTGGTTGGCAGTGGGGCAGGGAGAGCACATTGCCTCGCCTCGGGCACACAGTGTCCTCAGTAGCCCTGGCAGGCTGAGAGGAGACGGCCCAGCTGGAGTTGAGGCCTCAACAATTTCCTTCCAAGAGGATGCAAAAGCAAGTTTTTGCAATCCCAGCACTCTGGGAGGCCAAGGTGGGTGGGTCACTTGAGCTCAGGAATTTGAGACCAGCCTGAGCAAGAGCAAGCTATTTTGTTCTTTACTAAAAATAGAAAAACAACCCCGTGTTGTGGTGGGCGCCTGTAGTCGCAGCTACTCGGGAGGCTGAGGCAAGAGGATCACTTGAGCCCAGGAGTTAGAGATTGCTGTGAGCTATCATGACACCACGGCACTCTACCCAGGGTGACAGGGTGAAGTTCTGTCTCAAAAAGAAAAGCAAATTTTTGCCAGATTCATTTTTTCAGAATGTGCTCTCAAAACTATACAGAAGGCTCCTGAGAAAAGGATAGAGATTTTCACAGCTGATCTTTCCCCAAACCTGCAGCCTCCTGCTGTCCCCATCTCTACTGGGGGCAGCTCCATCCTATGGACCAGGCCAAACACTTCAGTTTATCTGGGTTGTCCTTGAACCCTCCCTGACACATGACTCCAATCTCTCAGCAACCCTGTCGGTTTTCCCAGAAAATCTCCCCATAATCTAAACTCTTTCACCCTCCACTGCCCCTACCCTGGCCTCCACAAGCCTCCATCCCCTCCAGGCAGCCTCTCCTGCTCCTGTCCCTGCCTCCTGGGTCTGGTCCCTACCAGCAGCTGGAGGGAGCCTGGGAAGAACTGAGACAGGTCAGAGCCCTGCCCTGGTTGCACCTCAATGCGGGTAACAGGAAGTCTAACATTGAGTCCCCTCCCACCTCTCGCCCTGTTACTCAGCTCTGGCCTCCTTGCTATTTCTCCCACACCCCCACCCACCAGCCTTGGGACCTTTGCACAGCCATATCCCTTTCTCCTCCATGACCCCTTCTCACCTCTTTCAGCTCTTTGTCCAATTACCACTTTCTCAGGGAAGGTGCAACCTCACCCCGCACACCAGCCCACTCCCCTCTCTCTGTTGAGCTTTGTCTCCGTGGCCCCATCTTTTCTTGTGACCCGTTATCTATTTTATTTGTCCCATTCATTACCTGTCTCACGTACTGGGTTTTGAGCTTCATGGGGGCAGGAGTCTTGTCTGATTTGTTCATTGCTGTGCAATTTGTTCATTGCCTAAAATCAGAGCCTGGCGCGTAGGAGGCATTTGGTAAATACAAACAAGGGCTGCAGTCTGAGTTCAGTGTTCACAAGGTTCTTCTGACTTTGTGTGGGGAGCAGAGTGGGATGTCATTTCTCACCCCCAAGCACGACCAACCAGAGCTCTCTGGGTTTCCTGCATGTCTCAGCCCTGCCTCATGTCACAAGTTTGTAACGATGTGTTGGTTGCCTGTCTCCCCACCCCCTAGACTTTGCTTTGGTGAGAGCAGAGCTCAGGGCTGTCTTTGTGTCCCCAGCATCACCTCACACTGGGCATAAAATATGTGTCCAGTTAATGCTTCTTGGGTGAATGAATGAATGCTGCATCTTTTGCTTGGAGAGTTATAAACTTTAGCATAGTCAAGGCTCTGACAACTCCTGTAGGAAAGATAGTTTTTCTTTTCTTTCCTTTCTTTGTTTTTCTTTCTTTCATTCAGAGTGTATTAGTCAAGAATTTATAGACTGGAGATAAAAGGTAAAAGGAAAAAATAAACTGGCTAAACAAAAAGAGAAATTATTGGCTGTGTGCAGTGACTCTCCCCTGTAATTGAAGCACTTGGGAGGCCGAGGTGGGCAGATCATATGAGCTGAGGAGTTCTAGAGCAGCCTGAGCTAGAGTGAGACCCTGTCTTTAAACATAGCTGGGCATTGTGGTAGGCACCTGTAGTCCCAGCTACTTGGGAAGCTGAGGCAGGAGGATGGCTTAAGCCCAGGAGTTTGAGGTTGCTGTGAGCTATGATGCCACAGCACTCTACCCAGGGTGACAGAGTGAGACTCTGTCTCAAAAAGGGGGAGAGGATCATTAACTCACATAACCAACAGTTGTGGGAGTTCTTGTAGCCTGGGTGCCTCAGGAAACTTTCCTCCATGTTAGCTTATTTTTCCCTGTATGGGGATAAAGACAGGCTCCCCAGATCCAGTCTCATGGGCCATTTTCCTGGGAGGTTGGCTGAAACAGTTTTCCCAAATGTCCAAGTCCAGGTCCAGACTTACAGCTCAGAGGCAAACAGCTTAGCAACCCTAGCAGAAAGAGAAATTCTCCTGGGGGATACTCAGAGTATCCCAGAACGGGCCCCTTCCCCCCCTAAGTCCCAAGGGTTCTGATTTGAGTCATCCAGTCATGGCTCCAGATGCAATCACGGATGTGGGGGGTGGACGGAGCACCCTGCTGGGCCTTGCTAGGATTCAAGCCACATGGCCATAGAACAAGCTGGAATGGCCAGTCAGCCTGGCTGTGGGACCCAGGCGACCACCCTGTTGCCCTGCAGTGCAGGTCAGTCCAGTGGACGCAAGGCTCACGGTGTTTGACAAGACAGAAGGGACGTGGAGGCTGCTATGCTCCTCACGCTCCAACGCCAGGGTGGCTGGACTCAGCTGTGAGGAGATGGGCTTCCTCAGGTACTGGGGCCCCTCGGAGCGGTGGGGCTGGGAGGAGCGGGGGGAGCAGGCCTGACCCTTGCCCTGCCCAGGGCACTGACCCACTCTGAGCTGGACGTGAGGACTGTGGGCGCCAATGGCACATCAGGCTTCTTCTGCGTGGATGAGGGAAGGCTGCCCCATGCTCAGAGGCTGCTGGACATCATCTCAGTGTGGTGAGGAGGGCAGTGAGGGGCGGATGGGGGCAACCCCACAGACCCCCCACTGCTCCCAAGGCACCCCACACCCACTCCTC
The DNA here is from genome assembly GCA_963574355.1 of Loris lydekkerianus. Classification (NCBI taxonomy): domain Eukaryota; kingdom Metazoa; phylum Chordata; class Mammalia; order Primates; family Lorisidae; genus Loris; species Loris lydekkerianus. Next base: position 58,659 of record CAUYPK010125724.1, read on the forward strand.
ATTTTCCTTTTATCTGTCTTAATTGGTTTCTATATTTTGTTTCTCTCTGTGTCTTCATCCCTGTCCTCTCAGTGACTGCCCCAGGGGCCGTTTCTTGGCTACCATTTGCCAAGGTGAGACTCTTAAACTTGAACGCCCTCCCTTCGACACTTTGTGGGCCACAGGCCCTGAGACTCTCGACAGGGCAGGGCCAAACCTGGGCCCTGAGGGCCTGGGCTCCAGTCCCTTCCACCTGGCCCCGACTGCCCGCTCTCCCGCAGATTGTGGACGCAGGAAGCTGCCCGTGGATCGCATCGTGGGGGGCCAGGACACCAGCCTGGGCAGGTGGCCCTGGCAAGTCAGCCTTCGCTATGACGGGGCACACCTCTGTGGAGGGTCCCTGCTGTCTGGGGATTGGGTGTTGACAGCTGCCCACTGCTTTCCTGAGTGAGTCCCTCCCTCCCCATGCTGTCGGAGAGCCAGGGCAGTAGAGAGGAAGGGGTAGCTGTGCCCAGGCAGGCTGCCACTCTTTCCTCCTGTTTCCTGGTAGGCGGAACCGGGTCCTGTCACGGTGGCGGGTGTTTGCTGGGGCTGTGGCCCAGGCCTCCCCCCATGGCCTGCAGCTGGGCGTGCAAGCCGTGGTCTACCACGGGGGCTATCTGCCCTTTCGAGACCCCAGCAACGAGGAGAACAGCAATGACATCGCCCTGGTCCACCTCTCCAGCCCCCTGCCCCTCACAGGTGAGTCTGGGAGCTATGCCTTGGGTTGCAGATGGAGGGCAGAGGGAGGACAGAGGAGGGGGCTGGGGCATAAGAGAATAAACTTATGATTTATGTGGATAAGAGGAGTAATCGAGAGGAACACAAACCGGGCATTAACTGTGAATAAACTATTTCATTCAACTATTTAAGGCAACGGTTCCACTCCTAGGTACACACTCAAGAGAAATGAAACATATGTTCACACAAAAACTTATTCATGACAGTTGAAAGGTAGAAATACCCCCAAAACATGCACAACAAAAAAGTGCATATCATCTTACAGATGGAGAAAGATAACGTTGTATATGCATATAATGGGTTATTTGACCTTAAAAAGAAAGGAAGGGTGGCACCTGTGGCTCAAGGAATAGGGCACCAGCCCCATATACCAGAGGTGGTGGGTTCAAACCCGGCCTCAGCCAAAAACTGCAAAAAAAAAAAAACATAAAAAGAAAGGAAGTACTGATTTATACTGCAGCGCGGACGGACCTTGAAAACTGTGCTAATTAAAGAAGTCAGACCCCCAAAACCACACACTATACAATTCTGTTATCATGAGGTGTCCATATTAGGCAAATCTATTCAAACAGAAAGTAGATTAGTGGTTAGTGGGGAGGGTGGTGAAGGTGGGGGTTGCATGGGGATGGGGAAGTTGAGGTTGAGGGGTGATCAGTAAAGGCTACCATGTTTCTTTTCGGGGTGGTGCAGTGCTCTGAATTGATTGTGGTGATGGTCACACCTATTGGAATATATAAAAAGCCATTGACCTGAACCCTTGGAGTGAATTGTATAGTGTGTAAATTATAGTTCAATAGAAGTGTTATCCAAAACAACATCAATGAAAGGAAAAAATGTAAAAATACATGAATGAATCAAGTAGAAAGGAAGCTGCACAGTCTTGAGCATTTCTTTGGTCTCACTTAGAAAGACAGTGGGCTCACCTCCCTTTTGGGTTAAGAATAGGCCTCAGGCCCCAGCTTTTAGCAGGCCATACTGTAATAACAACAACAACAATAATAATGATGATGATGTTTGTGATGATAATAATAATAGTGATGATGATGATGTATATAACGCGATAAAATAAGACCACACATTAATAATGATGCGCACCAGCACCCGTTCACTGCCCTCTGTGTGCCTGGCACTATTCTGAGTATACCAGGTATACTAATTTAGTTCTCACAGCCACCCTGGCCACCCTGGTGAGGGGGAGCTTTCCCTTTTTATTTTTGAGAAAGAGTCCCACTCTGTTACCTCAAGTAGAGTGCCATGGCATCACAGCTCACAGCAACCTCAAACTCTTGGGCTCAAGTGATCCTCCTGCCTCAGCCTCCTGAGTAGCAGGGACTACACACAGGTGCCTGCCACAATGCCCAGCTAGTTTTTAGAGGTGGGTCTCAGGCTGGTCTTGAACCCCTGAGCTCAAGCTATCCACCCGCCTCGGCCTCCCAGAGTGCTGGGATTACAGGTGTGAGCCACCGCACCCAGTAAGGCTGAGCTCTCTTAAGATCCTGTTTTCCCACGTGGAGAAAGGTTCCAACACAACAAAGGCAAGTAGCACCCCAACTTCCCAACAGCTAGTAAGTGGCAAAGACGCAAGCCCAGTCTGACTGGCACTGGCACCTGTGCTTTGTGACACGCAGGCTGTGCTGCCGGAGATCTCAGGACCATTTGGGACTTTGCATTATATTTTGTTTTATGATTTATTTTTTTTCATGATCTGTGGTACTGGTTTCAGATTAAAGGGAGTGATGTGTGTTTTTCTTTAAAACAAAACCTATCTCCTTAGTGAAAGAGTGAGGGGTGTTAAAAATATCGAAGTGAGGATGTGTGGATGGGTGACAACACAGGTGGGAGTAGCTGGAGTTTGAGACATGTGGCTGAGGGGTGAGAGCATGGAGGCATGGGCTCTAGAGTCAGAACTTGCCAGCTGTGTGACTTTGGGCATGTGGCTTCACCTCACTGAGCTCCAGTTTCCCTAATCTGTAAAATGACTTCCTAGGGTTGTTGAGATGATTAAAAGGTTGAATACGAGAGCTCAGATTGCTGCCAGCACATCAGGAACACTTGGTAAATGTTAGCAGTGACTGCTGTTGTCATTCCCATTGCCAGTTACATGAGCACTTCTTACTTGGGAGTCCTGCTACGCCGTGATTCACCTGTTTCTTACTATAGCCTCTGGGCAGGAATGATTGCTTTTTCCGTTCAACAGTTAAGAGCTCTGAGACTCAGGCAGGTGAAGTCACTAGTTGGTCAGTAGTCAGGGCTGCCAGGCCTGTTGCACGGGTTGTGCACTGCACAAGGGCACCGTACTTCAGGGGTGCCATTCTCAGGGTAGCTCTGAATTTATTGCTATGATTTTCTGACAGGTGGAAGTTGAGTGTCTCAAGATGAGGGTATCTTTTTCTGTTTCTCACCAAGGTAGACTTTAGGCTGAGGGCAGCCCCATGGCCATGTTTAAGAACATGAGAATTAGGCTGACCAGGGTTAAAATTCTGGCTCTGCCATCAAATCATTATGAAACTTTGGGCAAGGGCCTTGGCTGGTGGAAGATTAAAGGAAATGTTGCAGTAAAGTGCCTAGCATACAGTGAGCTCTTGATAATTGGCACCTTCTGTTGTAGTTGTTATAAAAAGATAGAGAACAGTGTATGCCAAGAGCATGGGGAGGCCGCTGGGCAGCAGTTTGTACCAGGTGGGATTGGCCAGCAGGGGCTAGACCGGCATGGTCTCTCTCACAGAATACATCCAGCCCGTGTGCCTGCCGGCTGCTGGCCAGGCCCTGGTGGATGGCAAGATCTGTACTGTGACAGGCTGGGGCAACACGCAGTACTACGGTGAGTCCTGTCCTCTGCCATCATTAGGGAGACTCTGAGATGAGTCTGGCTGAGAAGCGCAGTCCGGCTGGCTGGATGACTCTTGGCCTTGGGGTATAGGGATGCTGAGGGGCGTGGGGTAGGCACTAGAAAGGTGGAGGGGTGTACAAGCTCCCCAGCTCTGGCCAGCCTTGCCTGCATACCACCAGGCCAACAGGCTGGGGTACTCCAAGAGGCCCGAGTCCCCATAATCAGCAATGATGTCTGCAATGGCCCTGACTTCTATGGAAACCAGATCAAGCCCAAGATGTTCTGTGCCGGTTATGCTGAGGGTGGCATCGATGCCTGCCAGGTGAGGGACCGTGTGGGGGTGGCCCCTGGCCGCTGCCAGCTCAGAGATAGAGACACAGGGCCATGGGAGGTGGGAGTCCCTCTCTCAGGGCCAGGGGGCTCTGGGGCCACAGCCTGTGACCATCAGAGAGGGCCTCCTGGCCAGCTGTCTCAGCCTCTAGCCAGGCCTCCCCTTCCCCTTCCAGGGTGACAGTGGGGGTCCTTTCGTGTGTGAGGACAGCATCTCTCGGACGTCACGTTGGCGGCTATGTGGCATCGTGAGCTGGGGCACTGGTTGTGCCCTGGCCCACAAGCCAGGCGTCTACACCAAAGTCAGTGACTTCCGGGAGTGGATCTTCCAGGCCATAAAGGTGAAAGTTGGGACCAGGTGGGAGCCAGGGGTGGGAACGCTTGGGACACTGATGGGGAAAGAGGGAGGTAGAGATTTTTCAGGAAACTCAAGCTCAGACCTAGAAGAGAGCCCCCGCAGGGAACAGATGGACTTCAAAGGACTTCCAAGGAGGGGAGGGAAGTTGTGAGTCTTGGACTGAGGCCTCTCAGACCTCAGAAGTCCCCAATTGTCTTTCCCCAGACTCACTCCGAAGCCAGCGGCATGGTGACCCAGCTCTGACCTGTGACTTTTCCTCACTGCGTTCATCTCCAGGGTTCGAGTTCATCTAGGTGGCTCCAGCCCCATATGGTGGTATTCATGCTGGGCCTAGGATGGAACATTTTTCTTCTTGGGCCCAGCCCACAGGTCCAAGGATACCCTGCCTGCAGGATCCTCTCTTCCACAGTGGCGGGCCCACTAGCCCTGGGACCACCTGAGCCTCACCCTCTCAAACCCCATGTAAATATTGTTCTGTCATCTGGGGACTCCCATCCAGGTGTCCCTGGTGATAGGATGCTCTTTAAATAATAAAAAATGGTTTTGATTAATGTGGACTCTGAGCTTGCAAACGTAGCAGCAGTGAGGACATTTTTGGGGGAGAGAAGACAGGAATTATGGCCTGGAACAAATCAGATGGGGAGTATAAGCCCCCCAATTTCCCACTGACCTTTGAGACAAGGTTTTAACTGGTTCACATAACTGGAAATGTGGTGGAACTAGCTGGCTTCCGGTACTGCTGGATCCAGCTGCTCTCTCAAATTCACTTTACTTTGTGCCAACTTGAAACCAGAGACAGAGATGCCCCACTCCACGTAAACGCCAGGCTTATATGCCATGGACAAGCTTAGCAGGCCCTGTGGAAAGGCTGCTTCCCCAATAGCTCCAGAAAAAAAAAAAAAAAAAAGTCCCAGGCCAGGCTCTCACTGGATAGATTTGGGTCATGTGCTCATACTTCATCAAATCACTGTGCACCTGATGTACACTGTGTGGGTTGGGGGTAGGTCTTTAAGTACTGTGTGAGCTGCACATCAGAGATTCCCTAAAGGAAACCTGAGTGATGGTACCACAAAAAGTGAAATAGATGCCCGGAGAGCAAAAAAGACATCTACCTTTGGCCAACACAGAAAACAGGGCCCTGGAGCGTGGAGACTGGGGTGCCAAGCCCTGTGAGAACAGCCTGAGACCCTCTCACACCTTCCTCCATCTGGGCCAGGGGCAGATCCCAGCATCTAGGGAGGGAAAACACCCCTGCCCTGCCTTCCCTAGAGCATCTGGGATCTTCCAGGCAGCCCTGAGGGCCACCAGGGGGCACTACTGTCCCGACACTAGGAGAAATTAAGGTGTTTCCTGCCCAGTGTTGGCCTCCTGCTGCTGCTGCTGAAAACCAGCTGCTCTATGTTAAAAAAGAAAAAAAGCGCTCACAGGTGCCTGGTTTTAAATGATAAAAATTATGTCAACCAGCAGCTGCCAGCTCCCAAGGGCGCTCCTAAAATGCAAGTAGACCCAGGAAAGCGCCTCTGAATAATGAACAAACTGTGCATTTGGAAAATGCCCTGGGCATCATCAGTCCCTGATCCCCAAACCCTTAGCAAGGTTGATCCCCAGCATAGCTCAGTGGGTCAGGAGTCCCCAGCTGCACATCTCCTTTGAAGCTCTTCAGTGCAGTTTCCCCAAACCTCTGTATGGGTTGCCATGTCCTGCATGTGGTACTAGGGGGGTCACTCAAGTCTTGACACCCACGCTGCTCTGTTAGAAACTATGGAGTTACAGAGGGTGATCGTAAATGTTCCTTTGTAATTGTTAGCTGAGAAATGTTGTAATGTATGTTTTATGAAGAGTGGGGACTCTGAGAAGACATGGTCCACCCCGGGTTCTCAACAGATGTAATCATGTCCTGGAGGGTTTGAGGGGACACAGTTAACCCTGGCAGGAAGGGGGGGTGTCTAAGCAGGGGGTACCAAAGAGGGCATGGCCCTGTCCTGGGGGATCTGAGCAGATTTGATGGAAATGGGGGCATCAAAAGTCAATAGGCGTGGGCGGTGCCTGTGGCTCAAAGGACTAGGGCGCCAGACCCCATATACCAGAGGTGGCGGGTTCAAACCCAGCCCTGGCCAAAAAAACTGCAAAAAAAAAAAAAAGTCAATAGGCAGCCAGCGGGGCATTCTGACTTCTGCTTGCCTTTGAGCAGGAGGGGTTGGAGACATTATGATTCACTCAACAGCCTTTCACTCGTTTTCTTTATACGCCAAGGTCAGTGAGCCTCAGTTTTTCCTCCTGTGTCCCCCAAGCTTGCCACTCACACCAAGGATCCAGGAAGATATTATAGAGAAAAATAATACTAATAACCACAAGGTTGCTCTGAGGTTTCACCAGGGTCTTGGTATTCAGAAAGGCTGAAAACTATTCTCTATTTTTGTTGTTGTTGCAGTTTGGCAGGGGTTGGGTTCGAACCTGCCACCCTCTGTATATGCAGCCGATGCCTTACTGACTGAGCCACAGGCGCTGCCCAGAAAGGCTGAAACTTAAAACACTTCCTTCCAATGTCATGGCTGTGCTTCCCTGAGTCAAAAGTGTTTGATACATCTTCTGGAATGGGTGTGACCACATCAGGAACACATACGAGGTTTTGCATTTATATCTGAATATTCCTGTTTAAATATAGAAAAGCCTTCTGGATGTTACTTAGAATAGAGAGCTCCATATGTGGTTTACAGGTTGGCACGCTCCTAGTCGGGTTTCAGTAGAAATTTAGTTACTCTTCTGTAATAGTTATTCCACACTTAAAATCACCTCCATGATTAACAAGGATTGGAAAGGCTGCTCGTTTTAGATTCAGAAGTAACTGTGAATGTTCAAATACTGGTGTAAGTAGGGAGATGGATTTTAGTTTCTGCATAAAAAGTAATGCTATTTCAATACTGTACTTATTAAGTGAGCAGCTGTTCTGGCTCTATTACTGTGTAACAAACCGTCCCAACCTTTCTACAACCGCAACAACTATTCTATTACACTTTTGGATTCTGTGTCTCAGAAAGTTGCATACAGAACAGCAAGGACAGCTTGTCTCTACTCCTTGATGTCATTTCTCAGCTAGAAAACACTATTGGCAAATAGGGACTGGAATAAAGAAGTTTCTTACAAGTCTGGTATCTGGGCTGAGGTGTCTCAAAAGCTGGGCTCAACTGGGACTCCTAACTCAATGGCCAACTGTTTGGGCTTCCTCCCAAGACGGCTGCCCCAGGACATTTGTACTTCTCATGTACTGGCCCAAGGCTCCAAAGGAGCATTCCAGCAGGCATTGCTTTTTACATCCCATTCTCATTTCCTTTTTTTTTTTTTTTTTTTTTTTGAGACAGGGTCTCACTTTGTTATAGTTCACAGCAACCTCAAACTCTTGGGCTCAAGCAATTCTTTTGTCTCAGCCTCCCAAGTAGCTGGGACTACAGATGCCCACCACAACACCCAGCTATTTTTAGAGACGGGGTCTTGCTCTTGCTCAGGCTAGTCTCAAACCTGTGATCTCAGGCAATCTACCTACCTTGGCCTCCCAGAGTGCTAAGATTACAGGCGTGAGCCACCATGCCTGGCCTCCCAGCCTCATTTCTGCTGTGTTGGCTGAAGCAGTCTCAAACCTGCTCACACTCTAGGGGAGAAGACAGAGACCCCACTCCTTGGTGGGAGGCAGATCAAAAAATTAAGGCCCAGGGTGGTGCCTGTGGCTCAAGGAGTAGGGTGCCGGCCCCATAACCGGAGGTGGAAGGTTCAAACCCAGCCCCAGCCAAAAACTGAAAAAAAAAAAAAATTAAGGCCCATGTCTAAAACCTGCCATCAGAGCTTATACACTGTAGGAGCAAGTTGGAAGCTGACAAAGCAGAGCAATGATCCCTCACTAAAGGGTTCAACCTGAAAGGTTTGCCTGCTGAAATTATGGATAATAAAAATGTGACAGTAATAGCTTTGTAGTATGCTTTCAGATTTGTTCTATATTAAAGTGTTCATTTTAAGATAGTGATATTCAGCTTTGGCCAAATCTCGATTTTAAAACAGCTAGTTAGCCTTTGGGCACAATGCCTATTTGTTGCATTTCTAAATAATAGTGATTTTTATGTTAATAAATGTGTCCATGAATATTTTTTGGGCACTTTCTATGTGCCAGGTACTACACTGAGAGCTTTGCGATGTTATTACTTTAGTATCTCCCTAAATTTAGACGTTTAAAGGTGATTGTCTTCATTTTTGCTACCCATTCATTCAACTAATATTTATTTTTCAATTTTTTATTGTGATCACTCATCTTTTTTTTTTTTTTTTTTTTTTTTTACAGTTTTTACCTGGGCTAGGTTTGAACCTGCCACCTCCAGCGTATGGGGCCAGCGCCCTACTCCTTTGAGCCACAGGTGCTGCCCACAACTAATATTTATTAAGCACCTATTATGTGCCACACACTATTCTAGGTACTAGAGGCACAGCGGGGAACAAAACAGACATAAACTCCTGCCCTTACTGACCTAAGCGGGGAAGAGACCGCGGACTATTGTGCTGTTTGATTTAAATCATTTTCCCTCTTCTCTTTCTTTTTGTCTTTTTCATTTTTCCACTTAGCCTTGACTTTAACAGTAATATTTATGAAAGTGGATTTCGTGTGATAGTGGAGGACAGATATGCTTTTTGATATAAATGTAAAATATTAAGTAAACAAATACTGATAAAATAGTAACAAATGCTTCCTCATTGCCCCCCTGTACTCTCCTGGAATTTCCTTGCTGGCAGTCCAGGTGCCATAGTTTGGGAAACACTCGCGTGAGCTGGGAGGAGGGGGCTGTAGGCATATGGGGTATATGGGGCCAGCGCCCTACTCCTTTAGCCACAGGCGCTGTCCCGGCAGGGGCTGTAGATTGGGCACCCTACAGAAGGGCTGCGGAATCTGTCCCAGGTGCGTCATCTGAGGGGCAAAGCTGGGGCCAGGACCTGTAACTAGAACATCTTGGGAAAAGGTACTGAGCCCCCATTCACAGCCCTTCTCTGCTGGTGATACAGGGTTCCCCCATTCAGGGCTGAACAGAGACCCCAGTTTCCTAGGCCTAGGCAATTTTGTATAAGCTGGGCCTGCCTGTTTTGCCCTCAGCTGGAGAGACTGCATCCATTTGTTAATACACTCATCAACATTGAAAAGGTGTTTTCCATCTGCCTATCTGCCAAGCCCTGGGCAAGTTTAATTCTCAACCTGTGAGTCCAGACCCCTTTTTAACAATGATTTTTTTTTTCTTTTTGTAGAGACAGAGTCTCACTTTATCACCCTTCACACAGCTCACAGCAACCTCCAACTCCTGGGTTTAGGTGATTCTCTCAGGGACTACAGGCACCCGCCATAACGCCGGCTATTTTTTGTTGCAGTTTGGTCGGGACTGGGTTTGAACCCGCCACCCTCCGTATATGGGGCTGATGCCCTACTCACTGAGCCACAGGTGCTGCCTGTAGCAATGAAAAAAAAATTTTTTTTTTTTTTTTTTTGGTGAGACAGAGCCTCAAGCTGTCACCCTGGGTAGAGTGCTGTGGCATCATAGCTCATAGCAACCTCCAATTCCTGGGCTCAAGCAATTCTCCTGCCTCACCTCCCAAGTAGCTGGGACTACAGGCACCTGCCACAATGCCCAGCTATTTTTTGGTTGCAGCGTCATTGTTGTTTGGCGAGCCCAGGCTGGATTCAAACCCGCCAGCTCAGGTGTATGTGGCTGGCGCCTTAGCCACTTGAGCCACAGGCCAAATGTTTAACAACGAAAATACATTGTGACATTAGGAAGGTTGAGCACCACTGCTCTAGGAAAAGAAGGCTATGGGACTTCCCACTTGGGTTTTTCCCTCTGCCAGAACTTTGGTGCTTTTTATTCCTTCTGTATTCCTTTCTTTCCTGTCTTAACACTAATCTGTGGTCCATGGGTTCATTCTTAGAGACCAAGGGCCTACTGCAGAAAGAAATTCCATCAACATTGGCCACGCATCGACACTGCCTCCCTGAGAAACAAGTGCCTTCAGACACTGAGTGCCATCAGGGGAGAATAGAGGTGAGGGGCCCTGCTGAGTCATAGTGGAGTGGGAGGGAGCCTGCAAACCAGGGCCTGTGTCAATGCCCCGCTGTGACCATACAGTCCTCAGGCTCTCTTTTCCCCAGCTCACTCTTGGCCTCTATCTTCTGTGCTTCTGGGTGGGCCCTGTCCTGCCTCTGACCTGATGGCACCCCCTGCTTATCTTACCCCTGCCCAACTCTCTGAGTTCTGCGCCAGGGAGCTCGGTGTCCTTCTAGGAGCCTATGGCCCTGTACACACCTGAGGCATTTCCCCTGCCACTGGGCCACCCCATTCTGGGCCGATGGGCCCCCATTGAGACTGGGCCAGATGTGGTGCCAGCAGAGCCACCAGGCAGAGCTGCTGTGGTGGGAGGAGCAAGACCTGGCCTCGGCCTTCCCCCATGTGCCTCCGACCTGTCATGTCCTGCTTGTGGCTACCTGGGATGGAGTTCCCTTTATAGGGCCCTTGGCCCCAAAGTGAGAAAGGAAGGGTTGGGGAAGGACCAGGCAGGTGGAGGTTCTCTGGTCCAGCTCCTAGGAAGAAATGCTCTGATTCCTGGGTGAGCAGGAGACACTATGGAGACAGAGCCAGAGGGAAAGAAGGAGAGATAGAAACAGGGGGAGAGAGATGAATAGACAGAGAAAGGAGTGGAGGGAGGGAGAATGCTTGATGGAAAGAGAGGGAGAGACACAATTGGGGAGAGAGAGTGGTCAAGAGGGAGTCAGACAATCACAGGCAAAAAGAAAAGGGAGGGGGGAGAGACAGGCAGAAGAAGAGCTGAAGGCCCAGCTCCCTGCACTCACCCCTGCAGGTGAACTCCGCCCAGGTGGTCTGGCCATGGGCAGGGACACTCCCTGGGCACTGTTTCCCTGCTGTGTGGTCAGCAGTGGGAAAACTCCTACAATGGCTTAGGGGCCATTGCCACCCAGGTGGGTGGGGAACCAACAAAGGCTGCCCAGAGTCCTCAGGCTGGGTGAGGAAATGGCTGGGCTGACCCTGTGCTGAATCGCGCCCTAGGCAGGCTTCAGCAGCTGGAGCACAGGCATGTCTTCCCCATCCCTGGCTCTGGGACCCTCGACATTCTGTGTGTGGCAGACACAGCAGAATGGATGTCCCAGGGTGCTGGGCCTTTCACACTGACACCTTTGCAGTCCCCAGTAGCTATGCCTACAATGGCGAGGGGTGGGGACCCTACCCCAGACCTGCCTGTTCCCACATCCAAACCCACATTGCCCAGGAGCCCAGGGCCTAGCCTCTCCCCCTCCAGGACCTAGGAGTCCAGGTCGCCAGCCCATTCCATCCGTAGCCCTGGGAGTCAGTACCTCCAATCTCCTCCTTCCTCAGAATCAGTACAAGCTCCAGCCCAGATATCCCCACGTGGCCCTGCTTTCTCTCAGCCCATGTCTTGCCCCTTGGTGCCTCCTTCTCGAACAGCAGGGCCTATGGCCACCAGTGCACTGTAGGCAGGGAGGCCAGGTGTGCTGCTGGCCAGAGGGCTGCCAGGTAGGGTGGTAGTGTACATCTGCACACCCCTTTCTGCACTGCTGGGCCCCTCGTGGCCGCTCCTGCTGCCTGGGCCCCCAGGGTCATCTGTGCACACTTTCAGGATGGCAGCTGTGGCTCTGGCCTTGCCCCTCATCCTGGCATTGCTTCCTGGTGTCCTTGTGGAGAAGCAGCTGGGCAGGGCAGCCCCGATGCCAGAGCTCCTGGTACAGCTGGTGGGTGGTCCATGGCCAGGACGTGGTGGTGGTGAGATCAGATGACCCAACAGGACACACATGCTGGTGAATGAAGCTGGATGGAGTCAGGGACAGCCACAGAGGGACAGGCACACAGGACAAGCCAGTAGTCCCAGGTACTGTCAGAGGCTGGTGGACAGAGAGTCAAATGTCAGATCGACAGACAGATAAACACACAAAAAGAACGGCAGGGGAGAGATGGACAAGAAGACTGACCTTCAGACAGATGGGAAGGAAGAAAGGATAGGATGTTTGGGTGGATGGACGGCGCCAGGGCAATGGGAAACCAGACAGAATCACGTGGGGATGACGGGGGCAGGTGGTGAGACAGAAAGCATGAAGCCAGGACGACCAATGGCGGGCAGATGGCAAGCCACCTAATGGACTCACTGAAGCCAACGGACAGTCACAGGTGGCTGGAGCCTCCCAGGGTCTTGTCCTTGCTGCAGACCCACAAACGCAGCCCTGCATGTCCTGTCACCTCCCCCCACCTTAACCTTCCTGTTACACAGCCCAGGGTCTGACTCCCACCCTCTAGCTCCTCAGCTTCCAGGCCCTACTGCTTCCCGGTTCCCTTCCCTGGTTTCAGATTCCCTCTCCGAGCTCTGCTTGTCTCCACCTTTACCTCCTGTGTTGTTCCCCACCTCAACACTCAACAGGAGAAGCTACTTCAGAAGGCCACCTTTAAGTGCACTCACCTCTGCACTTAGGCAGCTAAACATGACCTTGAACTTGAAAGGCCATCTTTCCATCTCCTCAGTATCCTCCCTTGCCCCCTCCGATGACCTGTTCACACTTCCTTCTCCTCTGCCTTCAGAGGAGAGGCTTGTGGTGGGTGCCTGTAGTCCTAGTTACTTGGGAGGCTGAGACAAGATCACTTGAGCCCAAGCGTTTCAGGTAGCTGTAAGCTATGATGCCATGGCACTCTACCCAGGAGTTTGGCCCTCCTCAGACCAAACCTCCCCCCAGCCTCACCCTCAGCCTATAACCCGACCTTGCTCCCTGTTCCACAAGCAGAAACTGGCAACCCACCTTCCAGACTGCCATGGTGACACTGGTCTGTGCACTCCCCTGGCTGAGGCCCATGGATGCTTCCTGCATCTCACCACATCTGTGGTTCTTGAAGCTCCCCTGCCTCAGGAACATCAGTATCACCTGAGAACCTGTCTGAAATGCAAATTCTTGGATCACACCCAGTCCCACCCACGACTACCACTCCATGTGTGGCCCATGCCCTGCCCTTACGGAAATTCTGACGCTCATTCAGGTGTGATCACTGGTCTGAGTCTGCACCACCCATATCCCTTTTTTTTTTGGAGACAGAGTCTCACTTGGTAGCCCCCAGTAGAGTGCCATGGTCACAGATCACAGCCACCTTAAACTCTTGGGCTTAAGCGATTCTCTTGGCTCAGCCTCCCAAGTAGCTGGGACTACAGGTGCCTGCCACAACGCCCAACTATATTTTCTTTTTAGCAGAAATGGGGGGGAGGCTGGCAGGAAGATGGGGGGGTGTCTCGCTCTTGCTCAGGCTGGTCTTGAACTCCTGAGCTCAGACAATCCACCCACCTTGGTCTCCCAGAGTGCTGGGATTACAGGTGTGAGCCACTGCGCCCAGCTCACATTTGCCTTTTGGAACCAGATCTTCTCCCCACATTCCAAAAGGTTATAATTTGTCCCATCATCTAAACCCACTCTCATCCATCCCACCCCCAGCAACTGCCTGTTGCTCAGAGACCCCGTGGGGCAAAAGCCTGTGAAGAGCTGTCAGGCTCGCTGCCTCTGCGTCTCTTTTCTTCTCTTTCCAAGTCTCTCTAGTCTGGCTCTTGTCTGCTTCCAACTTCATGCCACCTACGCCACTTTCCACAGGCCCCCAACCCTGTGGTCAATCCCCGGGCCATGTTCTGACGTCCCACTTGACTGTTGGTGGCTTTCAACACAGCCTGGACCCTCCCTTCTCCATGAGCCACTGTCTTCTCAGCTTCAGAACCTCATACTCTCCTGGTCTCCTCGGACCCAAGCAGCAGTCACCTTGTTGGCCCTTGCTCTAGTCCAGTGTTCCTCAACCTTTCCTATCTCACAGCACACTTGAACTTATAGTTTGGTTTTTTTGAGACAGAGTCTCACTCTGTGGCCTGGGTAGAGTGCCGTGGCATCATACCTCACAGCAACCTGAAACACTTGGGCTCAAGTGATCTTCTTGCCTCAGCCTCCCAAGTAACTAGGACTACAGGCACCCACCACAACACCCTGCTATTTTTTTTTTTTTTTTTTTTAAGAGATGAAGTCTCGCTCTTGCTCAGGCTGGTCTCAAACTCCTGAACTCAAGCGATCCACCTGTCTCGGCCTCCCAGAGTGCTGGGATTACAGGCATGAGCACTGAGCTTGGCTTGGAACTATAGTTAAATTTTCATGACACACTTAAATTATGTTGATAAAAAAAAAAAAGAAAGAGAGAGAGAGAGAGAGAGAGTAAAAAATAAAGAACACATTCACAGTACTTTGAACTTCTTTAGAAAATAATTTAATTAATAATCTTTAAAAGTTTTCCCGGCACACAAGGTCCTCTCAAGGACATGACACACCTGTTGAAAATCACTGCTCTAGGCCGGGCGTGGCAGCTCACACCTGTAATCCCAGCACTCTGGGAGGCCAAGGTGGGAGGGTCGCCCGAGTTCAAGAGCCAGAGCGAGATCCCATTTCTAAAAATTGCTGGGTGTTCCAGAGCTGGAGGTTGCTGTGAGCTGTGACATCACAGCACTCTACCGAGGGTGACAAGATGAGACTCTGTCTCTAAAAAAAATAATAAAAATAGCCAGGCGTTATGACGGGCACCTGTAGCCCCAGCTACTTGGGAGGCTGAGAAAAGAGAATCACTTGAGCCCAAGAGTTTGAGGTTGCTGTGAGCTGTGATGCCACTAGACTCTACCGGGGGTGACGAAGTGAGACTCTGTCTCAAAAAAAAAAAAAAAAAAGAAAGAAAGAAAGAAAATCACTGCTCTGGATGTTGGGGAGCTGAGGGCTGGGCTTTGTCTTCCCCATCTCCACCGCACCCTAGGCGTCTCAGCCAGGATTTCTGTCCCCATCTGCTTCTGCCTTTCCCCTCAAGAGTTTCCCAGTGACCAGAACCTCATGTCTTCCTTTGTCCTGACATGTGCATTTCTACCCCAAATGCCTCCTGCGGGTCCCCACCAGGCTGTCCTGAGGTCCCTGATGGCAGAGTTTCACCCGTCCCTGCAGGTGTGAGCATCTGCTTCCTTTGCCCTTCTCTGTCCCCAAGGCTAGGCCTGCTGTCTACTCACAGGACTCAGCTACCTGCATGGCCATGGACACGGGCCTCGAACTGCGGATCCAGGATGAACATCTGGAACTCAGGGTACCAGAAGCTGCAGTCGCTGTCACCAGAGGCCTGGTGGGCCCGAGGTGCTGACACCTCTGGGAATGCCCCAGCTGGAGCCCAGAGCTCTCCCAAGCCAGCTGGCCGGAGGTGAGGCCTGCAGCTCAGCATGGCCCGACTGCCCAGTCCCGCTGAGGGCCAGGTATGCAGGCCCCAAGGTCTGCGGGGGCTCTCAGATCTGACAGGCCCCTTTGCAGCCTCACTTGGACCCTTGCTGTGGGCCCTTCACGACAGCTGTGCTGAGGACCTGTGAGCAGCCAGTGGGATCCTGCCTGTCTTCTGTGAGGCACTGGCCACGTTTCCCCGAGTCTGTCATGCCATTGACATCCCTGCAGGCACCTGGCGTAGTCCTGGTCTCTGTGGTGACCTGGAGTGAGGCAGCAAAGAGATGGCTGGGAGTTGAGTGCAAGACCATTGTATGTAGTTGCACAGGCTGTGACTGCACAGAAGTATCTGACCCTACACTGGAGTCTGAGAGGACACAGTCCTGCCCTGACTGTGGGCAGTGCTGAAGAAAACACAACTTAGGAGCTGGGAGAGATCAGGGCCCTGCCCTGGGGGAAGGGGGTGTCTTGAGTCAAATGCTAACTTCTCTCCAGCTTTCTCTGTTACCCTCTGTTTTTGCTTCAGAACCATCCTGCCTCAAAACAGCTACCGGGAGACACGTGCTGACATCTGCGAGACCAACTGCCCACAGCAGGAGGTGCCCCTGGACTGCACAGCCTCGGGGGTGAGGACAGCGTGTGTGATGCTGGCCACCTGCTCAGTGGAGGAGCTTTCATGGACCTGGCCCTCTGTGGATCCCCCAGCAGGGCCATGTCCCACCCCTGGGGGCTCAGGGGTGGAGCCCCAACTGCTGGGAGCTGTGTGAGTACATCAAGGCTGGGCAGCCACCTGGCTGCAGGCCACAGGCCTATGGGGATGGGACAGTGGGCCTCTCATACAGGGACTGCAGAGCCTGGAGAGGCAGCAGCTGGGTGTCAGGTGCCACCCATGACCACACTTTTGATGGTGTGGCCTTCACAGCCTAGGGTCCTGCTGCAGTGCACTGAGCCGTACCTGTGGAGCTGGCTGAGGGGCACCGACTCTCACAGTGTAGGTAGACAGTGAGCACCTGAGCTCCACAGCCAGCACGACTGGAGCTCAGCAGGCTGAGGCAGATGTCCACTGGGTATAGGTGTTGACAGAGGCACAGACACCCAGGAGGGTGCAGGTGAGCAAGGGTGGGGGCTGGGACCCAGCCCCAGAAAGGTAGGCTCAGACTCAGAGGTCCCGGGGACCAGGGTCACACCCTGGAGGGCCTCCACACAGCCCCCTGAAAGGTTCTCAGGGAGTCACCAATCCATTTGGGGGTGTCTGATATGGATATGGCCCATCTGTGTTTGCAGGTTAATGGGGACCCAGGCCCACCTGTCCCCACACCTGACCAGCCACCATGTGCACTTCTACTTTAGCATTTCTGGGCAGTGCTGCAGACCCACACCAGCCTCCTGGTCTCTTGTGACTGGTGCCACCACGCACCTGTTACGGTACCTGAGACCTCTGCAGCCAGGGTGGGGACTTCAACATGGGTCTCCCAGGATGATTTTGGGCTCTTGGTAGCTCCCTGCTGCCAGACCCAGAGGTCTTCACACTCAGCTGGAAAGACCTGGGTTCCCCAGCCAGCTGTTCTATCGGGGCTCTGTGCCCACCTGACAGGGAGGGTCAGTACCCATCACTGGCCTTCTGTGGCCTGCTGGGTGCCTGTGATGGGCCCTTCCAGATCTGTGATGAGCCAGCTGAGGCCAAGTCCACATGGATGGAGAGCTGTGTCCATGGTCTCTGTGCTACAAGAGGTTTTTGGGAGACCTTGTGTGAGGTGCTAGGGAGCTATGCCTGGTGGTGCCAGCAGCACGGCCTCCTGGGGCAGCGCTGGAGACACCTCATGGGCTGCAGTCAGTGGCACTTGTGCTGAGTCCCATCCCACGTGCTGCCTCCCTCTCTGTGCCAGCCAGCATTCTTCTGCCTGCCAGTTACAGAAAACCAGATCATCTCATTTTCTTGGCTTGCATAATTAACGATCTCAGAGTGGCTTCTTCTGGTCTGGCTCAATCAGGCATTCAAACCCTGGTTTCATGCTTCCTCCCAGATTGGCTTGTCCTCTGGACAGGTTCGCCCTGACCATCCTGGCTCCAGACCTTGCAGCCACTCAGGTTTCAGCCCAATAGGAGAGAGAGTCCCATTGGTCCTGAAGGCCCAGCACCAATTTCCCTGTGTCTCCGTGGCCTTGATTGGCTCCTTCTTGAACCAATCTCAGCCAGGGAAATATGATTCTCCAACAGGCCTTGCCTGACCCTGGGCTGTCCCTGGGGAGATTGTCCAGGCAAAAGTTGGGATGAGGCTAACTGTGGGCAATGGGTACTGGCTGGCCTCATCCCAGGGGACAAATGTCCACTCTGTCAGTCCTTGTCCTGCTGCCAAGAGATCTTTGCCAAGCGCATTAATCGGTCTTTCAAACACTTGGAATGAAGACTCATGATATGGAATATGGTTAGTTTGGGGACCTAATCATATAATTTTCTATTGCTGCTGTAACAAAAAGCTACACATTTGACAGCTTAAAATAACACAAGTCCCAGTTCCAACACAGTTCTTGTCAGGCTAAAATCACGGCGTCAGCAGGGCTGTCTTACTTTCCAGAGGATCTAGGGAAGAATTGCTTCCTCGGTTTTTCAGATTGTTGGCAGAATTCAGTTCTTGGTGGCTACAGGATTGGGGTCCTTGTTCCTTTGTTGACTAGGAACTGAGGACCGTTGCTATCTTCTAGAGGCCACCCTCATTCCTGGCTTTGTGGCCCCTTCCTTCATCTTCAAAGCACCCACGGTGGGTCAAGTTCCTCTCATGCTTCAAAATCTCCCACCTTTCTAGCAGGAGATATCTGCTTTCCTCTTCTACTTTTAAGAGGCTGTGTGATGACATTGGGGCCATCCAGATAATCTTAATCTCCTCTTCAAAGTCCCTTCACCACATAACACAGCATATTCAAAGGAGCCAGTGATTAGGCCATGGACATTGTGGTCATGATTTCAATGCCACGCCAATATGTGCATCCACCTAATACAAAAGGTCGCTAAAAAGGAACATGCCCTCGGACACTTCCCATTCCATTCATTTCTACTTCATTTCTCAAAGCAGGGAGTTTCCTGGTACCTGTAAAGCATCAAGGTTGGGAACACAGACCCCAAAGTCAAACTGCCTTGGTTAGAACCCAGCACTACCACTTTCCAGCTGCGGGCTCTCGGAGAAATCACTTAACCTCTCTTATGCTTCAGTTTTGCCTTTAACGACAACAAAAGAATGGTGGTAATAATACCTACCACCATTGTGGGGTTCTTGTGAAATTCAGACAGATTAACAGTTCCAGCAACACAGCCAATGCCGTGTGAATATTAGCTGTCATCATTAAGTGGATACTGAACCTCCATGTTAGGGAAAGACACTGCATTGACATCACTCTGTCCCTGGGGCTCTCCACCCTGCAGCTCTTTTGTTGACAAACCCCTTTCCCAGACCCCTGAGTCAGGCTGTCCTGTGGTAAGGCCTGGGATCAGCCCAGCCCAGCCTCTCCCCGAGCCACAGGCAGCTGGGGTGACACCTGAGCTGTCTCTTCCCACCCCTAGAGTTCACAGGACAACTTCACAGGTGAGGGGCAGACACTGGGGCACAGAAGTGAAGGGTGAGGCTCAAGGCCATATAGCTAGGGGGTGGCAGGGAGGGATCCTTCTGGGCCTGACCTTGCATCAGGTGACGCTGAGGACATGGAAGCAGCTGAGAAAGGGCCAGACTCTGACCTCTCCAGACTCACACTTCACAGAGGTAGGCTGAGCTGTCCTCAGGCAGTGACCGCACAGGTGGGCAGGCAGTGTGGGAAGCTCAGGCAGAGAGACTGGGCTCTGATGAAATGAGCTCAAGGGTGTGGGGGAACCCAGAGGAGGTATTGGCCCAGCCTGGGAAGTCAGGTCAAGTTTTCCAGAGATAGGAACACTTGAACTGAGGCCCAACTATTTCTAGAGATGGGGTCTTACTCTCGCTCAAGCTGGTCTCAAACTCCTGAGCTCAAGCGATTCCCCGGCCTCAGCCTCCCAGAGTGCTGGGATTACAGATGAGAGCCACCATGCCCAGCCCAGAAGGGACCATGTTTTCAGAGACTCAGAGGCTGTGTGTGGTCAAGCCAGAGGTGGGGGCACCATGGAGAGAGATGAGGCTGAGATGCAGCCAGGTGAGGCATGAAGACTTCCTCCTGAAGGCTTGGGACCCCCTAACTTCCAGGACCGTAAGGCTCGAAGCTCCCTTCCCCTACCCCCATGCACCTCTTTGAACAGGAAGCAAGTTCAGTGTCTTGCAAACAAAACCTCTCTTTGTCCAAAGGAATCAGTCCATTGCATGTTCCACAGACCAGCAGTAGTGATTGGTGGTGGGTAGGCCGGGGGTTCTGGCCCCCCTTCCTTCCAAAGTCAGAGACAAGCCCTGGGGTCATTACTCACTTCTTAGTAACAATGACTAATGTTAGTTGAGCAGCTATTAAGTACCAAGCAGTGTTCTAGGCACTGGGAATAGAGCAGTGACCAATACAGGCAAAACTCTCCCCTCATGGAGGTGACATTCCAGTAAAGAAAATCGAAAGGATGTCAATAAATAGACTAAGCAGGGATTGAATTGAGGGGGGCAAGGACTGCCTGGGGTGCTGGAACGTGCCTTAAGGAGTGGAGACCAAAGAAGGTGAGAAGGGGGCCAAGTTGGCCAGGGTGAGGGGACCGGTGGTCCCAGGCAGCAGGAACCCAGGAGACCCTCCAGGAAGAGGGCAGAGGTCTCCTCTAGCCCCAGGACGCTGGGCACACAAGTCAAAATGAACTCTGAGCTGAAAAACTCTCATGTCCCACCCTAGGACACTGCGCCTTCTCTGACTACCTTTATTAATCTGAGACTGGAAGACATCCCCTCAAACTCACACCCTCACACCTCCTCAGCCACCTCTCCTCCACAATCTCTTTCCCCTGATCTTGAATCTCCCGAAGACAGTAGTGGAGTCTGTCTTGGTCACCACTATGTCACCAGCACTTGGCATAAGGTCATCTCATCAGGCTCCTGATTACGACCATCTCAGGTCCCCATCATTCCTGGGATGAAATTTGACCCGCAGACCTCCTCCTAAGAGATCCTCACAGGCCGCCTCTCCCTACCTGCTCCCCACCTCCCCCTACACCGCACCCCCCCACCTCCAGGCTGAGGCTCCAGCCACTCTCATTTCTACCTCAGGACCTTTGCATTTGCTGTTCCTTCTGCCTGAAATGCTCTTCCCCAGATATCACGTGGCTGGCTCCTTCCATTGTTCAGGACTCAGATCAAATGTCACCTCTCCAGAAAGCCCTGCCTGTCCCCAGTCCTCAAAGCAGCCCAGAGGGCCCGGCCACTCTGTTACATGACCCAGTTTCTCAATCTGAGTTTATCTTTTATTTATTACTAGTTCATTGTCCATTTCCCCCCCTCTAGAATAGGGGCAGCATATTTTTACCATAAAGGGGCAGATAATAGATGTTTTAGGCAGTGACTCAACTCTTCTCCTACCACAGAAAAGCACCCACAGATAATACATGAACAAATGAGCAAGTTACATGAAAACATTATTTATGGACATCGAAAGTTGAATTTTACATACTTTTCACACCTCACAGAATATTCTTTTTTTGATTTTTTTTTTTCTAACCACTTAAACACACAAAAACTATTTTTAGATTGTTGGCTGTACAAAAACTAGTGGTGGGGCAGGTTTGGCCCAGGGGTGCAGCTTGTCAACCTCTGCTCTAGAACATCTGCTCCAGGAGGTCAGGGACTTCTGTCTTGGCACAAGAGAGGGTCCTCTCGCAACCTGGCACAAGGAGAGAGAGTTAGCCTGAATGGAAATGGTGGGAAATGGAGACATAGACAAAGAAAGACAGCAAGAGGCAAAGAAAGGAGAGGAGAGCTAGGATGGCTTCGGGAGGGCGGACGCAGCTGATGGCTACAGCCAGCACCCAAACCGTGGAAACAGCTTTATTTATACAGTATCTTACTAAGGTTACATAAATCTTAGCACATGAGGTAGAGATCAAGCTTAAAGAGGAAAAATTATGCACTTGCCGGTAACAAGGAAAGTGTGCATGGGTTACATGAGTTTTGGCCGGTGGAACGAATGTTGTGAAAGGAGAAGTGGTTGGGGGTTGCACCCCAAGAGTTTCTCAGGCTGTGGGGGCCCTTCTGCACACAGCCTGCTCCCCACGGTCCCTGCCATGTCCCCAGTCCTTAGAATGTCCCTGGCTTGTAGTAAATGTTCAGTTGTAATGGAATAAATGAATGCTACACAGAAGAGCCCCCATACATTCATGAATTCTTTCACCAATACTCAGACAGGCTTGCCATGCACTGGGTTCTGGGGAGAGAGAAGGGAACAGAATTTGATCTGGAGGCAGTGAGCTGATGTCCCTGCGGTGAATGACTTGTGTTGTTTCAGAGGTGGGATGCTGTCCTCACCGCCACTATAAGCTTTGAGGTTCCTCTTGTCCCTTTCCTGCTCTGAGCCGGTCCTGCCCAACAGCTGCCTGACACCATCCAGCAGGGCTGCCAGTGTGACTCGGTCTTTGTGCACAGTGGCACTGACTATGTGCCTCCAGCCCAGTGCGGCTGCTCCGCTGGAGGGGGCAGGTACCACTGGGTCAGGGGCGGCCTTCTGGGCTGGGAACTCTCGTGAGCAATTTTGCTGTTACAAGGCTGTGCCCTGTTCCCCATCCTC
Organism: Loris lydekkerianus; assembly: GCA_963574355.1. Taxonomy (NCBI): domain Eukaryota; kingdom Metazoa; phylum Chordata; class Mammalia; order Primates; family Lorisidae; genus Loris; species Loris lydekkerianus. Next base: position 80,942 of record CAUYPK010125724.1, read on the forward strand.
CTGTGGGTCTGGACACATCCTCCTGTGGGTCTGGGCACAGTGGGGATCCTCAGAGTCGACTTTGGGTGCCACACACTGTCCCCTGCACATCATCACCTCCAACAGGAGGACTGTGGAGGCCTCAGGTATGGTCTTTCTTCAGAGTAGACCTGGGAAGGCAGAACAGGTCCAGCAGCTCAATCGCACTCATCTCAGGGGTTAGTGGGACCCAGATCCATCTGCAGAGGGACCTCCTAGGTACAGCTCATGTGAGCACGAGCTTTAGGGGACGTGTGGCGTCTTGAAATCCCAATTCCTCATCCCAACCTATATCTCCAACGGGAAACCTTATTTTTCCTATATTTCCACATTTTTACCACTAGTCTCAGATTATACTACCTTTTCTGTCTATACCATCAAATGCAATCAGTTTAAAATGATGGAAACACCTCTCAGACCAATTTAAGAAAAAAAAGAATTTATATAATTGGGAAAATATCTATAGATCCTTGGATTCAGGCATAGCTGGATGCTAAGTGCTTAAACATTTCTGGAATCTGTGTCCATTTCTGGCTCTACTCTCCTTCATTTTCAGGCACGTATTGTCCCACCTTGTAGGGATGAAGATGGCTGTCAGTCTAGCAAGTGCCACGGGAGGAAGAGTAGGGCTTTCTAAAAAGTCCCAGAGTTGTCCCTCATTGGCCCAGCTTGAGTCATGTGACCATCTCCCCCCCAAGACACAGTCTCATTCTGGTGCCCAGGCCTGAGTGCTATGGAGCCCGCCTAGCTTGCAGCACCCTCAAATTCCATCTCGAGTGATCCTCCTGCCTCAGCCTCCTGAGGAGCTGGGACTACAGGCACCTGCCACAACACTCAGCTAGTTTTTCTATTTTTAGTAGAGATGGGGTCTTGCTTTTGCTCAGACTGGTCTTGAACTCCTGAACTCAAGCAATCCACCTGCCTCCACCTCCCAGAGAGGTAGGATTACAAGGGTGAGCCACCATGCCTGGCTGGGCATCTAGAGATTCTTCAACTGATTTAAGCTACAAGAAATACATTGGCTTAAACTAAGTAAAAATCATGTGCTATATCCTTTTTTTTTTTTCAGTTTTTGGCCGGGGCTGGGTTTGAACCCGCCACCTCCGGCATATGGGGCCAGCACCCTACTCTGTTGAGCCACAGGTGCTGCCATCATGTGCTATATTCTAGTGAAAGTGCAGTGATTCTGGGTCCACAGAATTTCTCTGTATACTAGTTTGGTTGTTTTGGTTATAAGTAACAGAATGCCTCATTAAAATGAACAAGTCAAAATTTTAGATGGCATAACTGAATATTTCCAAAGGGAGATCAGGCATGGTTTGATCAGGGTGCTAACTCGATTTCTCTGCATTTTTCTTTGTGCTTCTTTTGAGTGGTAGCAAAATAACTGCAGAGCTTCTGGGCCTCAAAGGCATTTTCCCACTACCTAAAACCCAAATCTTTTCTTACTCCAAGTCCTAAACAAAATTCCTGTGTTTGACTTTGATTGGAGCCCATTGAGACAATCATTTTGGCCCAGAGATTATCTTAAGCCTATCTAATCCTATTGCTGGGAGCTGTAGGTGGGAGAGACCTCTCTCCCTCAGCTGTCACAGTTGTTTCTTGGAGGGAAAGAAGGTAAAATGGGAGCCCACCCCAGTGTCCTCACATTCCTCAAACCAATGTGTCTTGTTGCCACAATCTTCAAAGCATGTAAATTCTCTGGTGAACCTCCGCTCTGAGACCTGCGACTTTTGTCTAGAATCCACAGGGTAGATGTGTTTTCCACGCCTGAGGGCCTCAGCCCACAAGAGTTCCATTGTTGGCCTTTGGAAAACACTCAGCCACACCCCTCCCACTCCACCCCCTTCCAGGAAGGGAACCAGCTTTCAGAATTAGTCACCCTGTTAGCATCTCTTACAACAACCCCATTGAATCCAAAGGGCAGCCCTGTGGAGTGAGTGCTATTATTATCCCAGTTGTGCGGAAGGGGAAACTGAGGCCCAGGAAGAGAGGCTTCCTTGCCTGAGGTCACACAGTGAGAAAGTGGTGGAGCTGAGATTTGAACACAGGCCATCTGGACCTGTTCAGAGATTTGAACACAGGCCATCAGGACACGAGGACCTATTTCGTGTCCCCAAGGCCGTGACCAGCTCCACCACAGATGCCTGATTCATCTGCATGTCACTGGGGATATACAGTAATTCTCAAGAATGGTTTTCAATCATTCATCCCATAAACATTTTCTGAGCACCTACTACGTGTCAGACCCTGTGCTCAGTGCTGGGGAAATAGCAGTGAACAGCCAAAGTCCCTCCCTCCCAGAGCCGAGATTGCAGATGGGAGAGAGAAAACAGACATACCAAGTAAGTGCATATTCTACAGAATGTCGGGGTGATACCCGTAAGTGCTTTGGAATAAGAACAGAACAGGATAGGGTGGGGTCGTGGTGGCTTCCAGGTAGAAGAAGACATGGTTTTAAATTGAGTGGCTAAGGAAGGGGTAGTTGAGAAGGTGAGGTGTGAGCAAAGTCTGAAGAAGATAAAGCAGAAACCCACATGCCCATCTGGGGGAGGAATGAGTCCACCAGGGGTTGGGACAGTGCCTGGAGTGCTGGAGGGACGGACACAGCCAGAGTGGCTTGGTAGTGAGTGAACAAGTGAGTGAGGGTTTGAGTGAGAGGGGATGATGAATTCAGAGAGATGATGGGGATCAGGTAGGGGTCATGGGTCAAGGTGAGGACTTTGCTGTTACCAGGAGTGAGCTGCCACTGGGCAGGGCTCTGAGCCAGGAGGTCCCTGAATGACTCAGGTGTTCCCAGGCTCCCTCTGGGGGCAAGGACAGAGCAGATGAGGGAGAAGGCTGCTGGGATATCCAGGCAGGAGGAGCTGGAGGCTGGACAGGGGAAGAAGCAGTTGATTCTGGAGATACTCTCTGGACTCTAATCCCCTCTTCAAATCCTGCTGTCTGTTCTTGGAGTCCTCAAAGTTATATGGGCCCCCACTGTCTTTCAGCACTCCCCATGCCCCCACATTCACTTGGGGTGTAGAGCCAGACCTAGGTTGGAATCCAGACTCTGCCCCTTAAATTAACCCAATAACTTGCCGCTAAGCAACTGAGCCCCACGTGCCGAAGTTTCCTCAGCTGGGAGAACAACGCCTACCCGGCAGGCAACAAGTCCCACAGCCACCAGTAGGCATCAGCATGGTTAGGTGAAAATGAAGGAAGAGTCGCTCTGGGAGACTGAAGCAGGTGGATCGCTTGAGCTCCGTAGTTTGAGACCCGCCTGAGCAAGAGCAAGACCCGTCTCTACTAAAAATAGAAAAACTAGCCAAGTGTGATGGTGGTCACCTGTAGTCCCAGCTACTTAGGAAGCTGAGACAGGAGGATTGCTGGAGCCCAAGAGTTTGAGGTTGCTGTGAGCTATGACTCCACTAACCACCACTCTAACCAGGGTGACAAAGTGAGACTGCCTCAAAATAAAAGAAGAAAAAAGACAGCCAGCAAGCGTAGGTAAATGACTCAGGCATGTATAGAGGGGTCAGTGATGGCCATGCTGGGTGCAGCATCATCTTCTTGGACACTAGGGCACAGGGGAAGTGAGGGATACTGAGATGGGCTTTGCCTGCCAGCAGGCTGCTGGATCAGTGACTCCCTGTGGCCCCGGGTGCCAGCCAGGCTCTTAGAACTGCAGACTCATCATCCTGCAGCTGCAGCCAGGTGGGAGCCTGCCAGCCCCAGCTCTGGCCTAAGAGCCTTGGGGCCCCATCATGCAGGGCTAGGCAACAGGAGGGCTTAAGTCACCGCAGCTATGAAGGGACACAGCTGGGCACCAGTGGGTCACAGACTTCAAACTAATCCCAGAGAGAGAAAAGAAAGACATTGCGGAAGGCCCAGAATGAACACAGGCTTTTACCTAAAAGGAGAAAAATATATATATAATTTTAATATAAAGCATATAATAATATGCATAAATTATAATCTCTCAAATTCAATTAGCTTTTGTTTGACTTTTAGATTATTCATTTCTAAATTTACTTTGCTCTTCATTCTTTCACTGATATTTTGATTTATGATATATTATTTGGTGTTAACTTTAATTTTACATTATTATTGCTTTGTCCACAACTTTTATTTTGAATTTTTTCAGCCATAGAAAAGTTATATAGGCCAGGCACAGAGACTCATGCCTGTAATCTTAGCACTCTGAGAGGCCAAGGTGAGTGGATAGCCTGAGCTCAGGAGTTCGAGAGCAGCATAAGCACGAGTGAGACCCATCTCTACTAAAAATAGAAAAACTAGTCAGGCATTGTGGTGGGTGCCTGTAGTCCCAGCTACTCCAGAGGCTGAGGCAGGAGGATTGCTTGAGTTCAAGACCAGCCTGAGCAAGATGGAGACTCCATCTCTACTAAAAATAGAAATACTAGCCGGGCATTGTGGTGGCTGCCTATAGTCCCAGCTACTCAGGAGGCTGAGGCAAGAGGATCACTTAAGCCCAAAAGTTTGAGGTTGCTGTGAGCTGTGACGCCATAGGTACCCAGGGTGACAGTGTGAGACTCTGTCTCAAAAAAAAAAAAAAAAAAAGAAAAGTTATATAGCTAGTATAAGGAACCCAAATATCCTTCATGTGGACTCACCAATCTTTAATATTCTGTCTCATTTGCTTTATCTCACTATATCTACTATTATTATTATCTAGTCCCTTGTGTCTTAGCTATCTTGCCCTGCTCCTACTTACTTATTCAGGCATTTTCAAAAGACTTGATCTTCTCCATCGGGGTCAGTTGACCAATAAAGCCTTTTTAGAGGAGAAATCACAAAACACAACCAAGCTTTTCCTTAATCATGCCTCGACCCAGGCTTCACAGGAGATGGGGCCTGGGTCACCCCTGGGAGACAGACCTGCTATTCTAACAGCTGCTATCAAGAGAAGATGGAAGCACTGCTTGTTATGTTGAAATATCCTGGTGTTTAAATGTTGGAAACTATTATTTTTGGCATCACTCTGTAAACTAAAGGAAACATACAACAGTTGGATTTCAGCCTTGGGAGATTTAGGGACAGAGGTAGTCTGAGAGGAGGCTGAGGCATTCCTCCCTTGAGTCCACAATCCCCATCCCAGACATGTAGAGCCAAGATACGTCCCCTGCCCTCTCCTGCCTCCCTGTAATTCCCATAAACAACCTGGATGCCCAGCTAGCAGCCTAATCCCGCCCCTCCCCAATGATGAGAAGGCTGGTCTGGACCTGTCAGAAAATATGGCCCCTGTGGGTATCTCTGCCCTCCCATCCCACCTCAGTTCCTGCAAGCCCGGGCAGAGAATAACACCTTTCTTTTCTATTTTGCATGCCAGGTGTTCTGATGAAAATCCGTGGGAGGAGCGACACAGTAGCAGGGGAGGCAGATAACCCCACAAGCAAAGAGAAATGTTTTATTAATAGAATATGCTGTGAAGAGAGATATGTCACAAGGCAATAGAAAGGGTAGGAGGTGGGTGCAATTTTAAAGAGGGTAGTTGGGAAGGCCACATGAGAAGGTGGCATTTGAGTGTGGACTTGAAGAATGAGCCATGTGTTGGCTGGGCGCCCGTGGCTCAGTGTTTAGGGTGCTGGCCACATGCTCCGGGACTGGTGGGTTAGAACTTGGCATGATCCTACTAAACAAAAACAGAACAAACAAACACACAAAAAGAATGAGCCATGTGAACATGTGGGCAAAGAACCTCAGGCAGAAGGGACATTTGTTGCAAGAGGTCTGGAGCAAAAACAAGCCTCTAGGAGTCTAAAAATGGTAAAGAGGCTGAGGTGGCTGGAGCAGAGCAGGGCTGGGGGGGAAAGGCTGAACCTCCCCCTAATTTGCCTTTTCCCTAAGATGGGGCTCAAACTGGTGGCCACAGGGACACATATATTTTTTAAGAGGGACAGTGTCTTGCTATATTGTAAAGGCTGGACTGCAGTGGTGCAGTCATAGCTCACAGCACCCTCAAAGTCCTGGCCTAAAGGGATCCTCCCACTTGAGCCTCCCAAGTAGCTGAGACTACAGCTACTAAGCCTGGTTAATTTTTTTTCAATTTTTAGAAGCAAAGTCTCTTTATCTTGCTCAGGCTGTCCTCAAAGTCCTGGCCCCAAGTTATTTGGTTTGCAAAGTGTTAAAACTAAAAGTTAGCTAACATTTAAAAATCAGGAGATTCCACCATAAAAATCTGTATTTCTAGCTTCTCTGGATGGGTAACATCAGGGTAGGGAGCACAGGGGGTAGTGCTACCCTGTGCGGCCATCAGATGGCTCCTGGAAGCCAGGCAGTGGCATGCCCACAGCCACACCACCCCTGGTGACAGGGCAGGGCCACCTGAAGCTCCTTTTCTTGTCATACAGGTGCTGCATCCTGAGACCACAGGAAACAGCTCCACAAAGCCCCAGGAAGCCACATCCACCTGTCCACATCCATCTGTCTCTCTCTTGCTCAGGAAGGGGGGCCATGGCATGTCCCTGCAACCACGCCTTCCCAGCCCATCAGTTTGGCCACTCAGCCTCCACTGAGAAGGCAGGGCCGCAGCCCAGTCAGCCCCCTCTCATTGGGTGTCTCTAGCTCCCATACCCCAGGCTGGCCCATCTGACATCTATACATTTGCCAGGAGCCTGCAGAAACATAGCCCAAAATGAAGAGCAATAACATTCCTGAAACAAAATCAATGAAAGTGATGGATACCCCAACTACCCTAATTTGATCCATTCACATTGTATCAAAACATCACATATATCCCATAAAGATATACAGCTATCCTATACCCATGATGATTAAAAAGAAAAAAGAAAAAACTCAATACAAGTTTGAATCAAGGACTACATAACATCCTATGGCTTTTTTTTTTTTTTTTAAGACAGAATCTCATTATGTCACCCTCAATAGAGTGCTGTGGCATTACAGCTCACAGCAACCTCCAGCTCTTGGGCTTAGGCGATTCTCTTGCCTCAGCCTCCCAAGTAGTTGGGACTACAGGCACCCGCCACAATGCCCAGCTATTTTTGTTGTTGTTGTTGTTGTTGTTGTAGTTGTCATTGTTGTTTGGCAGACCTGGGCCAGGTTCGAACCTACCAGTGCCCTGCCAGCCCCAGTATATGTGGCTGACGCCCTAGCCACTGAGCTACAGGCGCCGAGCCACCCTATGGCTTTGACTAAGTGTTTTAGTTTGGCGTTTTTGAAAACTATGACATCCAGAAACTATTAGTATCCATAGGTTTGGTTTTTCTCATTTTTCAAGAATTCCTAGGATAAGCTAGGTGCTCACACTTGTAATCCTAGGACTCTGGGAGGCTGAGGGGTGGATTGCCTAAACTCAGGAGTTTGAGACCAGACTGAGCAAGAGTGAGATCTCATCTCTTCCAAAAAAGAAGGAAGGAAGGAAGGAAGGAAGGAAGGAAGGAAGGAAGGAAGGAAGGAAGGAAGGAAGGCAGGCAAGCACGCACGGTGGTAGGTACCTGTAGTCTCAGCTTCTTGGAAGGCTGAGGCAAGAGGGTCACTTAAGCCCAACAGTTTGAGGTTGCTGTGAGCTATGACGCCACCATATTCTAGCCCAGGCAGCACAGTGAGAATCTGTCCCTCACCCACAAAAAAGAATGAAAGAATTCCTAGGATACTGAGAAATCACAGCTAATCATAGCTGCAATGGGTTCTTCAGGGCCAAATGATTTCAAAAGCAAAATGAAGGGAAACGTTTCAAATATTTTCATTATTACTATATAAAATATACATTATATATATGCACATTTAAAATATGACTTAGGTGAAATGGACCCGGAAGGCTCAGGACAAAAGAGACCCAACCCTGACAAGGCACGTGATGACACTCCACTCCCTACAGCCCTTTGCCAGGGTCTTTGTGTGCCGTAAACCCCAGCCCCACACACACTTGGATGTGGCATGTTCAAGTCCAATCCAGGAAGAATTTATTATTGGCCTGGGTTGAGTAGGAACCCCCACACATCAGTGCGTCAGAATGTAAGACCATGGCGATTAAACCTACAGAAAACTCAGAGTTTGTCAGAAGGCTCTAATTGGGGGTGCCCTGGGCTGAAACCAGCCCTTAGATGTGCTTTGTTTGAACTGCATAATTTTTAAAAAAAAATCTGAGCTAACTTTTAATATTGGGAATTCCCCAAGGAGAGTCTGGTTTCTGAGATCTATTACAAATAATGCTGGCAATTGGCCGAAACTATGTAGAGGTTATCCCTTAATTTCTTAAAATTTTTAAAAGTAGTTCATTTTCAGGATATAAAATTCGTAAAGAGTAAGAGGTCTCATTTCCACCCCATTCTCCAGCCTCCCTGTACCCTCCTCAGAAGCAACCACAGCTGCCACTTTCCAAAGGTACTCAGTAGGGAGACCTTCCCCCTCACAAATGGCAGTATACTTCGGATTCCTACTCCTGGCCTTTCTCTCTTCAGGGTATCTGAGTAATATCTACATCTTCTACGGGGGCTTGCTCCAGTATTTTCAGACAGGACAACAGTTCTCCGGTTTGCCCCGTTGCCATCGTGCTTGTGGCCTCACATCTGTCCTGCTGTACACATTGCGATTTCTGCGGGGCCCCTCTGGGCATCGGAGTTTGCAGGCTCGGAGGAAAGAGCGTCCCCCTTCCCAGACACCCTGCACAGCCTCGGCCACTCTCGGAAGCTTGTAGTTCCTACGATCCCCAACAGAGGGAGACACCACTCCACTGCCCAAACCGGCAAGGGGTCTTCCCAGAGACGCTCAACTTTGAGTCTGGGGGAGAGATGCTGTGCGCACAGACACAAAGACCCCCTTAGCTAGCCTGGCCCCCAGGCCTTCCCTTCCTTTGCTCCTATCCTCTTCCGCGCCTTCTGCTTTGAGCCCCACCCGGGTGCCCTCTCCTCCTCTGGGGACTGGCCCCTCCTTGATGAGGTGGGAGGAGAGCTTTTCCTGGTCCCAGGCCTGGGATTGAGAAACTGCCCCAGGGAACCACATAAGAAAAGCATGCCACTAGGTGGGCATTCTTTGCCCCTATCCCTGCCTGAAGAAGAGTAGGGCGTCCTCCCCCCGTCACCCTGCCCCTGTGGCCTCAGCAGAGCTTCAATCTGAGCACCTGTACCCATCCCTGGCAGGGCTCCGGCGGCCCCTCACACTCCATGATGGTGTTGGGGGTCGCCTGGGTCCAGCTAGTGGCCATCGCAGAGCCACCCCTCTCTGGCCCTGCCCCTCCTTGTGACCCCAATCCTCCTCCAGCAGCTCAAAGGAGCCTTGTTTTCCATCCAGCCTCAGACAAAAGTCCCTCTGTCTGAGAAGGCGGAATTGAGGGGAGGAGAACCCCCAACGGGGACCATAGGGGGGCCTGCACAGACCCCAGCGGAAGGGATGCCTGGAGGAGGCAGCACAGACAGGGAGGAGGGAGAGGAGCTGCACAGTACAGGGGGCTTCATCTGGAGTGGAGTGGCAGGCACACCCGCCCTGGCACCCCATCAAGAAGCCCCAGACATCTGGCTCCCTGCACCTTGGGGACAGCTTTGGCTGAGAAATTCTGACCTCAGTTTCCCAAGGTGTGGGGGGAGATTATGGTCTGGTCTAAGGCCCCAAAGCCCCCACGAGACCCCTACTCACTGTTCCAGCTTCTCCCCCATGTCCTTCCCAGCTCCCACTGCCTGACTTTGGTCGTACCAGCATCTTTGGCTGACCCTCAAGCCATGCTGACAGCAAGACGTGGCCTGGAAGGGGACTTTGAGCCCCCATAATTGCCAGCAATCCTTCCTCCAAGCAAAACACGAAATCTAAGTACCATAAGTTGGGTTGTTACACTAGGGTCATCAGGTTGTTACCTTTCTCCCTGGTCCTGCGGGATAGAAGCTTTTTTTTTTTTTTTTTTTTTTTTTGAGACAGAATCTCACTATTTCACCCTTGTTAGAGTGCTATGGCATCACAGCTCACAGCAACCTCACACTCTGGGGCTTAAGAGATTCTCTTGTCTCAGCCTCCCAAGTAGCTGAGACTACAGGTGCCCACCACAACACCCAGCTGTTTTTCTTATTGTGGCTGTAATTGTTGTTCCAGCTAGCCTGGGCTGGGTTTGAACCCACCAGCCTCAGTGTATGTGGCTGGCGCCCTACCCACTGAGCTACGGCACTGCCCAGATAGAAGCTCTTTTAAGGACCCCAGAATCTTCCTTCTTCGAGGTCCCTTTCTGGGCACAGGAGATTAGAGAAAGCTCCTCCTCTAATTTAAGAGGCCAAGTTCCAGCCCCTCTATTCTCTTATCACCTCACTGGAGGCTGCTGTGGCCTCAGTGATGCTGGGACAGTGGTGGGGGAGAGCTGAAGCTGTCTCTTTAAGAGCAGGAATGGGGTGGAGGAGTCTCTGAGCCTGGGGAGCCTGACTTGTTCTCTACCTGCCCAGGTTTGCTTAGGGCGTGGCAGCTTCGGATAAAAGCAGGACTCAGGCTTGGCAGCCTCGATTTCTCCGAGCCTCTGCCCAGCCTGGTGAGCCACACAGGTGAGCACTGGGCCCCTCCTGGCAAGCCCTTTTGTCTCTCCCTGCCACCCAACCCCTGCCACAGAGAAGCTCTGCTGTCCAAGACCTTAGGTGGATTGGGGGCCTCTGGGCAGAGGGGAGAGAGTCGGTGGCCCCAGGGTGTCTGGGACTAGGGGTATGTGTTTTCTGGACACCTCTAGGGAAAGGTCAGAGAGCAGCCTGGGGAAGCTCTAAAATGGGATGTCAGTTAGGAAAGCTCAGGGACACAGGGTGGATGTTCCACACACCCCAGAATAGAGAGGAAAGTAGAGGTGGAAACAGCCCTCAGACAGGCCTGGAAAGAGCAGAGAGGGCTGCTGTCCTCTCTAAGCCTGCCCCCCTCATGCACTGAGGGAACAGCCCAGCGGTGAGGGCAGACACCAAGCCCCTGGTTCCCAGTGGCCTCCAGAAAAGCCAGGCTGGAAACTGCTGTACAGAGGCTGGGAGAGGCTGTCGCCATCCATCAGTCTCCTGTGTCCAACGCTGGGTGATGTCATGGGGATGGGGGATGGTAGGGGCCTCACAGGCCATGGGTGGCTCAGAGGAGCCTGTGGAAAAAGGCTTGAGAGGTGAGTCTCAGGGTGACAGAGCACAGCCTTATGCTGAATTTTCAGGGATTACAGAGTTGCGAGAGCAACATGGGCTAACAGTTGTGCCAACTTCATCAGGCTGCAGAGATTGAGTGAATAAGCGTGAAGAGCTGAGATAATGCCCAGCATGGGGGGAAGTCTCAATGAGCACAGCTGTTATTACTAGTATTAGTATCATTGTGGGGTGACAGAACCTCCCGAGGTAGTTTTAGATAACAGGCAGTCCCCTGCAACCTTATGCTTAGGCCACTATGCCACCTGCCCACCCACCCACTCCTGCTCTTCCAACACTTGTTTAAAGTCCTAAATACATTAATAATGCTCCCCAAAGCTGTAGGCCCTCTTTCTGGGGGAAAAAAAAAATGGATGCTCAAACTAATGGACTCATTCCATCTGGAATCAAGAGGGAGGTTGAGAGGATCCCCAGGGCACAGGGAAATGGAGTTGAGGAGGAGTCTACATGGACATTTGGGAAATACCTGCACAGTTGGTTCTGACGGCACCAACCCCTCTCTGACCATGTGTTTTGCCATCAGTGAAATAAGAACATAATGGCTGACTTCAGGGATTTTGGCTGTGGTCAGGGGTCTTATTGCAGGCTCACAGGGTGACAGGAGGATAGACTGCTACCAGGCCAGGAAGGGATGGGAGAGAAGGTGCTCCTTACTGGGCAGGCCTACCTGAGAAGGAGGAAGTGTTTGTTGCTGAGAGGAGCTTGGCAGGGCCTAGGGTGGGATAGGGATCTAGAGCGGGGACTGGCTGGCCAGGGCTGGGGCTGGGGAGGAGGTGAAGGCAGGTGTGACAGAAATGGAGCTGGGGCGGCAGCTCAGCCAAGTGTGCCCCTCCAATCCCCCACCCCAGGTTTGGAGATGTCTCGTCCGCATACCTTGTCCTGAGCAGCCTGAGGAGACAGCACTGTCCCCAGCGCCCAAAGTCTGCAAAGTTGGGGCAGGGCCGGGCAGGCTCCAAGCTGTCTGTGGGAGACAATCCCGGAACCGGGCCTCCTGCCACCTGGCTCCCAACACCCCATTTCCCACAACACCCCAAGGCCCTGACAGTCCTGAGTTACAGCAGCTGCTAGGGAGTCAGGCCCAATTTAAACTCTCCTTCTTGGCTAAGTGACCTTCAGCACCTGCTGTCTCACTTCTCACAGCCTCAGTTTCCCCATTGTATGATGAGGATAGCATGTGGGCAGTACCCCCTCATTTGGCCTTGTCCAGGGAGTTATTTCAGGGGCTCCGTCCTCAGGTCTGAGTCCTGGCCCAGCCCCCACTTCACTTCCCAACTCCTTCTTATCTCAGCTTGGAGTCTCAGTGCTAGCCCTCCTATCCCCAGGGCTGAGCACCCTGGCTGGGGGCAGGGTGGAGGTGGTGGGCACTGGAGGCAGAGGGCCTGGTGGGCCAGTGGCCCTGCTAAGCTGGACCCATCCTTGGACCCTTCTAGGCCAGCGCCCTGACATGCAGGAGGCTGCCCTGAGCTTGCTCGTCCTCCTGGCAGGTGAGTGCCTGACCCTGAGCTGCCGTTTCCTCTGGACCCCCCAGCTGGGGGGTGGCCAAGCCTCCTGTCTCTCTCATGTGCTTTTCTGCCTCCCCTGGGGAGGTGGCGGCTCTTAGAACAGTATCTCCTTGAGGGTAAGAAGCATCACACTAGTGATTTCAAGGGATGCAGGTCAGTGCTTCTTATGGCAGTAGCTCACATGGCTAGTAAGTCACTGTCTGCCCCATTCTCTTGTATATCTTCTGAGGACATGGAGGAGAGGGCTGTATCTTTGACTGTGTCTTTAACACCTCCATAAAGCCTTTTCTGCCTCAGTTTCTTCATCTATAAAAGTGAGGGGAATAATAGCTGCTCGTAGAGGATTGAGAGGATTAAATAAGTTAACATTTGAAAAGCACTTAGAACAGAGCCTGGTGTAGAGTAAGCCTGTGTGTTCCTGCTTTAAGGTAATTAAAAAGTATTAATCTCCCCTTAACAGGGCTTAGGCCCAGCGCTAAGGCATCACACTGCTTCTAACCGGAATTCCATCCTAGTCTTTGCTTTCATTGTATTTCTCTTTATCTGCCACATTGGGTAAGACTAGTGTTCCATGCAGGGTAGAGATATAAAGGTGCATTTTTAAGTAAAGTGCATATAAGTTTATAATAGTGCCCTGTTTTAAAGAGGGGGGAAGAGCAAACGCCAGCACAGGCTGTCTGGACACGTCAGGAATCGGGAAGATGGACTGTGAGGGTGACTGGCTTTGGAGAAACAGGACCGTCTGTCATCTTCACAAGGAAAGTGCCCTGTTTCTGTAGGAGGCATAATGACTTAACCACGTGTCTGGAAACATGGAACCAGATCATGGCCCAAACGCTCCCAGATTAGGCCCTATTTCAGGTGGAAAAAATGTTGGCATGACTTGAATGTGTGGGGGCTGAGTGGGCAAGTCCTCATTTCCATGATGGGACATGCTGAGGCAGCGTCACCATCTCCCCCACATCCCCGCTTCCCCCCACCAGGCCTGCCTGCCCTGGACGCCAATGACCCAGAAGGTGAGTCAGACTGGATTTCTTCGCCCGTCCCACCCCCAACTCCTCCAGTGGGGTCCCTGCATCCTGGTTGTTGTCCTGGATTCATGTTCTTTTTCTCTTTCCTTACAGATAAAAACAGTCCTTTCTACTATGGTGAGAGTTTGTGCCCCAATTTCACTTCCCTCAACCCCACATGCCCAGGGTCCCACACAGGGCTGGGTGAGGGTCTGATGTGGGTGATACAGAGGCAAGGATAGGAAGGGACTGGGATTAGGGTGTTGAGCAGTAGATGTGGATTAAAGGGACAGGAGATGGCAACCTGCGTCTTGGAGAGGTTGTATTACAGCAAGGTAATTAGATATGCAAGAGATGAGGACAGGTCACAAGACGCCATTGTTTGTTTCAAACCAACTGTTGGGAGAAGGCACGATTTGGGAAGACTTCCTGGAGGAGGTGAGCTATTCCTCCAAAATCCTCATTGGGTTCCAGAGTCCAGGGTCTACTCTTCCTCCTGCCCTTGCCTCTACCATACCCCTCACTCCGCTGCAACCACACCAGCCTCATTGTTGCTCAAACACTGTGCAGCAGCCTCCAGCCTTTGCTGACCCCTCTGCTGGAAGCTGTCCTTCCAAGATCTCCAAGTCCCTTCCCTTGCCTCCTTCAGGCCTCTGATCAAATGCAGCCTCCTCAGAGAGGCCTTCCTTGACCCCTCTCTCTAGAACAATGTTTGTCAACCTTTTTAATCTCACAGCATACTTAAATTATGTTCATCAAAAAAAATTGTAAAAAAAAAAAAAAAAGAATATACTGTGCTTTGAACTCCTTTTGAAAATAATTTGATTCATGCTCTTTAAAGATTTTCACAGCACACTCAGATCCTCTCATGGCACACTGGTTGAAAATCACTGCTTTGGACGTGCTGCCTTTGACTTTCTCCCCCTGCCCCATCTGTCTCTCTGCACATGGCTCCTCTCTACCTGAGCCCACACACGTGCTTGCTTCCTGTGTGTGGACCAGAATGTGAGCACCTGGAATTTTGTCTGTTCTCTGAGTGCTGTGTCCCCAGCACCCCACACATCATAGGTGCTGAAGACTTATTTACCAAGTGGATGGGGGGGTGGATGAGGAGGACACAGGCTGGCATCCAGGTCCCCTCTGCTTTTCTCCTAGACTGGCACAGACTCCGGGTCGGCGGGCTCATCTGTGCAGGGGTTCTGTGCGCCATCGGAATCATCGTCCTCATGAGTGAGTGGAGATGAGATGCTGGTGGGAGTTGGCAGGGCAGGGCCGGGGTCCCCTCCCCTCACCACTCACCTCTCCCCAACAGGTGGAAAATGTAAATGCAAGTTCAGGCAGAAGCCCAGGTGAGATGGGTTCCTGGCAAGCCTGCCTCCTGCTGGCAGACACTTTTCATGGTAAAAGAGCTATGACTTGCAGAAAGAGGACAGGCCTCCAGATCTGCCTGGGAGAGTTCCTGCTACTAAGATTTCCCAGGTTTATTATTTGGTAGCTAATAGTCCCCAGAGGACTCCAAATCCTGAAATGCTTCGGTCCCTGGGATTGGTCAATCTTCTGGTGGAAAAGCAGCCATGTTTAGGCAAACTCAGAACCCTCTAGTCCTGAGGGAGAGGACAAATGGGGGTGGATATGCACCCTACCACTTTTGTCTCCCTAGTCACCGTTCAGGAGATGCTCCACCTCTCATCACTCCAGGTAAGGCAGGGGCAGCATGGGGCTGGAGGAAACATGGGAATGAGGTTTGTGTGTGTGTGCTCCCACTCACACACACACTGGAAAGAAAGAACTCAATCCACCCTCACAAACTGACTCTGTCACCTCTTCCAGGCTCGGCCCATAACTGCTGAGGATGGACCAGCCAGAAGAACGTGGATGGCCTTTCTCTGTCCCCAGGTCCCGGCTCTGCACAGGAGCCTGAGATCCAGAGTGGAATTCTCCCTCCTTTCCTCAGACTATCTTGCCAGGGCCTCATCTCACCTCTCACAGGAGGGTCTGTTTATTCATTTTTTAAATCTAAAATGATCTTGCCTCTGGCCCAAGCAGCGTCTTGACTCCCTGTGTGCAATGGGGTGGGGTTTGGGGCTGGGAGCAGGCAGAATCTCTCTGTTGGGAAGATCCCTCTAGGCTTGGTGGACGGTGTGGGGTCTGCCTTCTGCCTCCAGGCTGTGGGAGCCTCATGTGCAATTTAAGGTTTTTTAGTAGGCAAACATAGGGCGCTTTTGACAGTAAAAGAGAATCTAACCAGATGGAGTGCTGGGACACTCTGGTGGACCCTGGGAGTGTCTCAGGGGACCAGGCTACCACGACGGAGGGGCTCAGGTAGCTCGCAATTTCGGTCCCTAGGACCCTCTCACGCACTCCTGAGACCTCACTTTGATCAGGAGACCTTTCCAAATCCCCAAATATCCCTGTGAGACCTTTAAATAATTCCCGTGATATCCCTAATAATATACTACGGGCATATGCTGTGAGAACTTCCCTGCCTCAGACTCGCCTGAGACTCCCCAGTACCCAATAAAGTATCCAAAATATCCCCATGAGCCAACCCATAAAATGCCCAAAACTCTTCAAAACGTCCCAAAATATCTCCTCCAAGGTTCGAGACATAACGCCCCAAAAGAGACCCACAATAGACTCGTAACCTGTTCCCTCATCATGCCGTTACGTCCTTCAAATACCCCCTGAGGTCCGCACCCAGAGCCCCCACCCCCACCCCGTGGGTCCCCTAGCAGCCGAACTGCGCGTCCCTGGGGCCGCCTCCACACCCAATCCCAGCGCTTCTCCAGGGACCCGCCCCTTCCCCATGCCCTGTCCCAGTCACCCTGTCCCAGAGAGCCCACAGGAGCCGGACAGACGGTGCACTGAGCATTTATTAAACTGTCCTAGCCTCGGTCCTGCCACCGAGAGGGGCTCCTGGGCAGCCGAGACACGCCCCCATCCCACCGCAGTCCCACCTTCTGCCGCGCATGCGCAGGAGGCCCGGAGGCGGTGCCCAGGAACCGCCCAGTCCCAGCCCCGGGAGGTGGCCGGGTGGCAGCCAGAGGGACTCAGCTGGGCTTGCGCTCCTCCCTGCGTTTTGAGTTTGGAGGGATAAAGGAGAGCTATCTCCTCAGTACTTTCTTAGGGAGCAGGGAAAGTGGGAGTGAGGGGGGCGCGTCCAGACCCTACTGAGCTCTGGACGGTCTCCCCTCCTTGACTCCCATGGGCTCCTTGCAGCCCCAGCCTGAGCACGTGTGTTGCCTCTGGATGGTGGGGTATCTGCTCCAGCCAAGTTGTTGCTTCAGACTACAAGGGCAACTTGGAAGATCCAATGGGCTAAGGTCTAGTTCTGTGGGTGATGAACTTGGCCTGTGGTCAGCATCTCAGAGGACCTGGCACCAAGTGAGGCCAGGAGGTCGGCCACGGAAGCGTCTGGAGGCGCGAGATGTCCTAGGCCAGTCTCCTAAGCCACGTCCAGGCTCGCCTTGCGTCTCAGGCACTGAGGTCTAACTCATGATGCTGGTAGATCTGCGTGGGGCCCTTGAAGCAAGCGGCGAAGAGGAAGTGTCTGCTGGCCACGGTGACATGGGCGAAGGCCCGGGGCGCAACCAAAGCCGGGGGCCCCACCTCCTGCACTGGCTCCAGAAGCCCCTTGTCAGGCTCCAGCCGGAAAACCTGGCTGAAGGCGAAGTCGCTGCCCAGGATAGCCAACTGGTCCCTGGAGATGAGCAGAGGCTGGAAGACGTGGGCGCCACGGGAGGGGAGTTGTTGCAGCAGGCGGAACATGGAGCCGTCCCAGCGCATGACCTGTGGGAGAACTGCTAGTGAGGGCCAGGGCAGGGGTGGGGGGTTGGGGGGCTCCAGAGGACGTGTTCCCCAACCCCCACAGCTTTCTTCATAAAGAAAGCACCACCCAGCTGCTCAGGCAGAAACTCCGAGAGCTCTTGGCCCTTCTTTCCCCTCACAGCCCATGCAGAATCTGTCAGCAGGGGCACAGCAGCTCTCCCAGCCACCTCCTAAGTCATACAGGGACCTGGTGAACACCTGAGTCAAATCAGGGTCCTTCCAGGCTCAGACCCCTCACCTGCCTGCACCTCACTTCAGAACGCATGCTGGAGAGGGTGAGCAGGGGGTTCAGAGCTTCAGTGGGGAAGGATGTGGCTGTAGTGGAACCCGGGGTGCTCAGAGTTACAGAGCCAGAATCTGGGAGTGAAATCAGAATCTTGGAGCTGGTGTCAGTGTTGGGGGTGTGGAGTGGTTTAGAGTCAGCTGGCCTTGAGGAGTTACTGACTTGGTGTCCCTATTGGAGTAGAAGGGCATAGTGCAAGAGTCAGTATGTCAGCTGGGCCAGAGTTTAAAGTCTAATGTGCAAGTAAGGTCAATGCTAAAGAGCCAGCCCTCAACAGGAGTCAGCCACAACATCAGGCCTGGCTGGTGCCTCTACCTCACTTCCCTGCAGCCGGCCATCCCCCCACTCCCCCCAGCCTCACCATGGAATCCCCGATGTAGCGTGTCAGGCACAGGAACACATCCCCACCAGCCTGGAAATGGTGTGTGGCATAGACATCCTCAGCCTCAGGGATGTCCGTGCGCCTCTCGAAGCGGCCACCAGACCAGTGGAAGAGCACAGGCCGCTGGGAGGCCGAGGCCAGCAACAGGTGGGGCCTGCCATCCAGCTCCAGGGCCTCTGCATCGGTGTCCCGGTGCCAGGCATGAAGGCTCTGGCGTGGATAAAAGCCAGGCCCATCACGGCACAGCAGCGTGGTGCTGCCCGCCTTGGAAGCGTCAGCCACCACGAAGCAAGGCTGTCTGTCCAGCCACAAGAGCTCAGCATCGTTGGGCCGCAGCAGCCGCCGAGGGGCCAGTGCCTGCATCGGAGCCAGGCGCAGGCCCTGGCTGGGTCGGGCCCACAGCTGCGAGCCTCCCCACAAGCGGGCAGCCAGCACGAAGAGGCTCGGGCCCAGCACCAGCGGCTTGCAGGACACCACGGAAGGTGCTGTAGGGGAGTGGGGAGCAGGTCAGGTCCACCAGCTAGGCTGCTGGGCAGGCATGAGGGCGGGGAGGGGGCTCACCAGACAGCTCTTCCTCAGGCCGGAAGCGCTGCAGGCTGTAGTCCCAGGAGAGAATCAGGCAGCGGCCGGCAAAGGGCTGTGCCAAGACGATATGGGGTTCCCCCTGGTAGGAGAAGGGCTCCACGCTCAGTGCTGACTCCCCGACAGTTTGGAACCAGGACAGCTCTGGGGGTGGCAGGAGAGAGTCAGGTAGGCCCAGAGGACCCCAAGGGTCCTCATAGCTGAAAAATGGTTTGTGCATCTCTAAAACGTGGCCCATTCACCTCAGAGGGACATAGGAGTAGAATGTTTGTCTATAGCTAATAATTCTTATTTTCTAAACTATTGTGGCATCATTGAATAATCCCTTAGTAATGGCACAGTTATTGACTTAACTTCGAAACATGACTATTTTTGATATATTCTGTTACCATCTCTACTTCACTCATGAGGAAATTAAGGCTGAGTGGCAAAGACAGCCAGTTGCCCAACAAACTCCCTCCTTCCCATTCTCCAGGAAAAAGGATTAGAGGTAGCCACCAGGTTGCCCAGCCAGAAGCCACATTGTCTCAGCACTCTCATTCACGGCTCACCCTAGCAATTACGTGTGGCCCCATCAAGATCAACCTCCCAGTGGATCAAGGCAGAGTGGTGGGTTTAATGTTCGCCTCACTTGCTTGCATGAAAACAGCTTGTTCTGGACTTGATCTGGCGCACAGCAGACTGGGGAGTCAACCATGCCCAGCAGCCTGGTTTCAACCATGAAAATAAAGACAATGCTGGGAGATGCCCCACACACCTGGATAGCTCACCTCAGACCCTGCTGTCTTGAATTTGTGGGATTTTGAGCCTTTGCTACATCAGCTTAGCTTTCACAGTAACTTATGTCCCAAGGCCACCCTTGTTGGAGGGTGGAGCCAAGCATTGACTCGTAATATGTCACTCTGCGTGCCTGGTCTTGTTTCTAGGTGCCAAGTTGAAACAATGAGCCAAAACACCCAGGATGTCCACCTAAAGGATGGATGTTTTAAAAATGGCCATCATTGGCTCGGCGCCCATATCTCAGTGGTTAGGGCACCAGCCACATATGCTGAGGAAAGCATGTTCGAACCTGGCCAGGGCCTGCCAAACAACGACAACTGCAACCAAAAAATATCTGGGCGTTGTGGTGGGTGCCTGTAGTCCCAGCTACTTGGGAGGCTGAGGCAAGAGAATGGCTTAAGTCGAAGACCTGCCACAATGGGCTCCTGCCACTTTTGACCTCATCTTTGTCTGTCCACTCACTCCCCCAAAGCCATACCTGCCTTCTTTTAAGCCTCAAATAGGGCAGGCTCTATGATGACTCAGGGCCATTGCCCTGCCTGTTCCTTCTCCCTGGAGTGCCCTTCCCTCTGGTCTTCACTTAGCTAAATCCAGATTCAAAATGTCCCCTCTTCAGAGGAGCCTTCTCTGGCGCCCGGAGCACCCCCCTTAACCTCTTTCATCCCTGCCTACACCTGTCACAATGTGCAGCATGCATATACTTGGGGCATGTTTTATTTAATGTCTGTCTCTCCAAGCCCCCAGGACTCTAAGTCCTAAGGAGGCCAGAGCCCAGGGCTATCTTTGTCACCACAGTGTGTCTGTCCATCACTTCTCACAGGGCTGGGTGCAGAATGGACTTCAGTGAACGTTTGCTGAATAACTTGAATAAAGAGTTATTATATAACTCTTTCTATACTAAAGAGGTTATATTATACTAAACCTCCTTGTTCTATGAGTCTCACAGACCGAAGATGTGTTACACCTCCATAGTAATTATTGTCATTATTGTATTAATAGCATCTGTGTAAAGATCCTTCAGGCTTGAACTCAAATGTCCACTCCTTCAGGAAGCCTTTTCTGTCCCCTCAGTTTTCCTGGCTCTGGCGCTGGACTTCCCTGAGCCCATTCCCTCTGCCTGTCCCTCCCCATCTCTACCCTGATAAATTATCCTGGGCCATGACTGTCCAGATGTGGATCTGTCTTCCCCTGAGGCGGGCTCTGTGAGGGCAAGACCCAGCTGTCCTTTCATGCTGTCCCCTCTCTATTGCCTAGCTCCCACAAAGGTACCAAGAAATATTTATGGGAAAGCAAAGTAAGTGGAAGTGAGGTGATGTTATACATGTAGTTCTTAGCATAATAGTTGGTGTATAAGAAGTATTTTTAAAGTGGTCAATTTTACACTAACAACAAGAGAACTATAAAGGCCTCTTGTCCCAGATTCTGTGTCAAATGCTGTGCATGTGTGAATGCATCACTGAGCCATACTACTGCACCATTTTTTTTTTTTTTTTTTTTTTTGCAGTTTTTGGCCAGGGCTGGACTCGAACACGCCCTCAAACCTCTTGTATATGGGACCGATGCCCTATCCCTTGAGCCACAGGTGCCACCCCCCTACTGCACTATTTATCATACCCATTGTGCAGATGAGGAAACTGAGGCTCAGAAAGGTGATGCTGCTCACTCAGCATCTCACAGCCAGGAAGTGTCAGGGCAGGGAGTGAGGGGAGCCCCTGAGCCCTGGCAGTTCTTCCCCCTGCTTTCTGGCCTTATTCTGGGGACCCCTGCTAGCCCTCCCGGCCCGCTGGGAAAGCCCCCACCTATGCCTCTGCACTTGAACGTCTTGGGGTCGAGGTGGCGGAGCTGCATGTGGGCCAGGGCAGCAGGGCCTGCACAGGCCCCAGTCCCCACGCTGGCGTTCACGGTGGGCATCCACTGCAGCAGCCAGAGGACTCGGCAGTCACACTGGAACGGGTTCCCGCGGAGGTCCCTGGGGCAAGAGGCCGGGGAGGGGCTGCGACCCGGCTTGCACGCCCTGGAAGCCTATGCTCCCACCTCCTCCCCAGGCAAGGGTCAGGATGGGAACCCCCCAGTGATACTAAAAATCTGTAAGAATCATGGCAGCCATCCTCATGCATGCCAGCCAAAGTGGACACAGATGTCCCATCCCCCTACAAACACTCCCACATCCCCTGGTATCCCAGCCCCCTTGAGCCTCACACATGAGTAAGGGTCTCCAGGCCTCGGAACAGGAATCTAGGGAGGGCCTCTATATGGTTGTTGGCCAGGCTTCTGGTGGAGGGAGAGAAGGAAGCATCATCAGCTGCCAGGATGCCCTGTGTCCCCAGGTGATGGAGTATGAGGTGCCATCACAGAGGGCAGGGGGTGGAGGAGTCACGCACAGGTGTGTGAGTGAGCGAAGTCCTCTCAGAGCGTTCTTAGAAATGGAACCGATCTCGTTGTCCTCAATGAAGCTGTGGAGGGAAGGTGGGGTGAGGGGGAGGCCATGGTACTTGGGGGAACTCACCCCAGGGAAGCCATAGGCTACTGGAATGTGCTGAATTCTCCCCAATGCCTCAAACATAGGCCACTAGAATGTGCTGAATTCTCTCCCAACGCCAGGGAATGTGGCCCGATGGTCATTGCCTCACTGTGCATACTGCCATCACCATCACCACCAGCAGCACTAGCTCCAATCTCACCTCCAACACCTCCTGTCATCACTGCCATTACTACCAGCACCAAGACCAGCACCAAGACCAGCACCACCCCCCACAAGTACCACCATCAACACTGTCACAGAATCACCGCCACTGTCTAACTCAGAGTTGTTTCCTGTTCATTTGGAACATTTCCTGTTTCTGGCCTCTTTGCACGTACCCTCCCTGCCCACCTCCCCCACCAAGTCAGGTGGGGCCAGAAACAGGCTCTGGTTACTCAAGCTCTTCATGAATCTTGAAGCACAGAGAGGCGAGGTGAGTAGGCTTGTCAGCAGCCCTGACCCCATCCAACGAGCCAGGCCTTTTGCCCCTACAGGAGGGTCCCTTGTCCAGACAACCCCCTCAGGGCCACAGTCCCTACCTCCCCCTACTCTGAGAGCCACAGAGGGGTCTCTTCTTCACCTCCCAGGCCCGTTTGCTGCTGCCCCTTGGCCTCACTCACAGGTACTGCAGGTGGGACAGGCCTGCAAATGCATCGTCCTCAATCACGGAGAAGGAGTTGGATGTGAAGAGGCTGGTAAGGGAGCAAGAAAGAAATGTTTCCAGAGTTACTGCCCCATCTGACGTTTTAACCTTGGCCCCTATTCTCAGCCCACACAGGCACCGACACACTCAAGGGCATGGACAAATGCTTTCACACACACGCACACGTGTATACACACCCTCACACATGTGCATGGACACCCACGCCCTTGAGCTAGTTGCTGACTCGTCCAGGCCCCACTCACAGCAGGTGCAGTGACGGCGTCCTCAGGAAGCTGCCAGCCTTCAGTTGGGTGACTCCAGTCCTGACTAGTGAGCTGGGAACACAGGTAGTGGTGGGTGAGGGGAAAACCATACCAGTACTTCAGTCCCAAACCAAAGTCTCCTGCTGTCCGGGAGAGCTTGCCGTGCCACCCTGCCCCTGGGTGCATTTCCCTAGATGCCAGGAGAGACCCGCATTTGCCCTCCTCATTCAGCAAGGATCCCAGCAGTGCTCAGCCCACCGGGGGCTATCTGTCCTTTCCTCTCAGGCCCCAGATGCTGTCCCTGCCCTCTGCTCCCTTCCAAATCCCAGTATCCTTCGCTGCCCACCTTCGGAGGTCCCAATGGGCCCCTGTTTCGTTAGGGGTACCCTACCCCAACCCCTGGGGGTCCTAGGACTCCCAACCCCACTTCAGACCACAGACAGCCCACACTCACAGTGACAGCAGGGTCGGGGAGAAGTTCACGGGCAGGTCCAGGGAGCCCTCACACAGGGCACTGTCTTTGGAGCAGGAGCAGCGGGGAGGACATTTCCCCTTTGGGGGTCTCCAGGCCAGCCCCATCCCCACAGCGGCCAGCAGCAGCAGCAGAACGCTTGACCCGCCCATGCCCCCCACCTCCGCTGAGGCAGCCGCTTTTCTGCCCACCCAGCCCGCAGGGCACTACATCTCCTCTGCCAGGCACCCCTCCACCCGCCTGCTGGCACGCTCTGCCCAGCTTCTGCCGCCTCTTTCTCGGACCTTCTCTCAGTCTGTTCTGTCTTTTTCCCTGTATCTCTTTGGTGTCTAATTGTCTGTTTCTCTTTCTGTCCCTTTCTGTCTCTTTGTATTTCTAACTCTGTGAATTTGCCTGCTTCCTACTCTCTCTCTTTCTCTCTCTAATTCTGTCTTTGTCTCTGTTTCTCTGTCTTCCTCTGCTGGTCTTTAGGTCTCTATCATCTGGTAGCAGGCGCGCGCGCGTGTGTGTATGTGTGTGTGTGTGTGTGTGTGTGTGTGTGTGTGTATGTATGTGTGTGTTTCTATCTGGTGTCTTTATTCCTGGCCTCTCTGCCCGCCCTTCCCAGTTCCCTGAAGTTTTTTGCCTCTTCCCACGCCCCTGCTCCCTGAGGTTTGGGAAAGGGGCTCACTGGGCACCCGGTGTGTCCGGCAAAGCAGTAGGAAGGAGGAAGGGGTCAAGAGGCCATAGGAGGAGCAGCTCTGGGGAAGGGACTGGATGGCCCTATGCGAGGGGAGGGGTCACCAGGGGGCTGGAGCCACCCCCACCGCTTCCATGAGCCCCCTTCCCAGATTCTCCAGTCAACCCCGTTCAGGGAGTGTGAAGAGGATGTCACCAGGGTGGGGACAGGAGACCCGGGTGGCTCTGCAGACCAGAGGGGTGTGGGAGGAGAGGCTGCTGGGGGCAGGGGACATCCTGGCCACTCCCAGCCAGCCCTCTCCCCTGGCTCTAGGAGGGCGTGGTGGGCGCTGTCTCTAAGGCTCAGAGGGGCCAGCTCAGGTCCAGCTGCTCCCTCTGGTGGCCACACTCATCAGGACACTGCCCTGACCCAAACCGGAGACCTCCCTGCCTAACGCTGAAATTAACCCCTTGAGTGCCCCCCACCCACTGGGGGGGGGGGAGACAACCAGGGAAAATGATGATGCCACATCTTCTTCAGTACTTATTCTGCACCTGGCCTTGTCTTAAAATCTCATCTATTAACTCACTCTGATCTCAGTTGGGTACTGTTCTGCAGCTGGAGAAACAGGAAGGACAGGGTCAGGTTACCCAGCTGGGGCAGAGGCAGGATTCAAACCCAGGCAGCTGGTTCAGGGCCTGTCCATGTTATTTTGCATTCTTTGGAGATCAGAATTCATGGATATATGGATTGATGGTCGTTTTTATTTGGACGAAGGTCTTAGCAGCTTGGATAGATTCTGTAATTTATTCCATTAAATGAGGAAAGTAAATGACACTTGTTACCCATTCTGTAATAGTAATATATATTGAGCCCTTGCTCAATGCCAGACTTCACATGAATTTACATATTTACATGTTTACATTTCACATGTGAAATGGGTATTATTGCCACCTCCCTTTGCAGATGGGGAAACTGAGGCACAGGGGAGGCTAAATGATTAATTTCATGACACTGGTCAGCTCCAGACCTAACCACTGTACCACCTGGTTGCCTGCAATTGAGAAAAGCATGCAGCCACTGGGTCACACAGATCTGGGTCCCAGCCCAGTCTGGTGTGGCCCCAGGCAACTGGTTCTCAGTAATTTCATATGTCCAGTGGGGGCAATTGTGGCACCCACTTCCCAGTTGTAGAGAGGACTCAGATGATGGAGGCAACTGATACTTTTGGGGTCTGTGTGGGGTAACACCTCATAGTGGTGCTTGGGATGGAGTTCAGATCCATGTCCTGGTCCTGCCCTGGGTACCTTGTGGTTTGAGTAAGGCCTTTTTGTCAACTGGATAGTGGGTATGAGGAACTTCTTTACAGGGTCTTTGGAAGTGAAGTGAGAGAGCTCAATGCCAGGGACACAAAGGGGAAAAAGACAGGCCTGAACCCACACTCATAGAGTGCCCAGCCCGGCAGGATTATCACTGCAGATTATAGTGAGGATGACAAAGACATCAATAACGATAGCTAACATTTTTGAAAATCACTTACCGTGCTCCAGGCTTTGCTCTCATTGTTTAATGTGAATTATTTTACTTTATTTATTTATTTACTTTTTAGAGACAGTTCAGAGTCTCTAAAAGTGAGACAGAGTCTCACTTTATCACCCTCGGTAGAGTGCCGTGGCATCACAGCTCATAACAACCTCCAACTCCTGGGCTTAGGTGATTCTCTTGCCTCAGTCTCCCGAGTAACTGGGACTATAGGTGCCCACTACAATGCCCAGCTATTTTTTGTTGCAGTTTGGCCAGGGCCAGATTTGAACCCGTCACTCTCAGTTTTTGGGGCCGGCACCCTACCCACTGAGCCACTGGCGCCACCCTAATGTGGATTATTTTAGATAATTAACTCAACTTCCCTCTGAGGTGAATACTGTTATTATCTCCATTTTACAGGAGAACCTGAGCGACAGAGAGGTTAAGTCATTTGCCCAACATCACATTACTACAAAGGGCTGAGGCTCTCCACCATGGAGTGGTTAAAGTTTCAGAGTTGGCCCTAGGTGGGAAGGTAGGCGAATTGGTTAAGAGCTGGACAGATGCCCTAACCCCTGTTACCCCCTTGCTCCCCTGACTCCTCCCCAGTGCTCCATAAACATCAGGGTTATCATTAACCAGGGACTGCTGGTAACCTTGGGGTGCAGGTTACCAGGGGCAGAGGCTCAGAGGACTCAGACAGGGATGAGGCAGCTTTTTGCTGCCTGGGTCCTCTGAAGCCATTTATGTCTATGCATGCGTGTGCACATGCATTTGTCAGGGCTGCACCTGTGCCTGGGTGTGATCACATCCAACTGCTCCTGACTCTGTTCAGCAGAGTGTGGTATCTGGGCCTGTGTCTGACCATTGTGCGAGGGTAGTTTCTGTCCTTAACCACCAGGGGGACCTCCAGAGAACCAGGTCCACTTCAGGAAGCCTTGGTTTTCTCATTTTTAAAATGTAGTTAATGATAAGACAATGTCAGGTTCAGTGACCTCTGAACCCAGCCCAGGATTACATGTACATCCTTAGTGATTTCTCCATTTTAGAGAGCACAGAATACTGAGGCACAGAGAGATCACACAGGCTGCCCAAGGTCAAACGACAGGAGAGAAGTGGTTCTTTTTCTTTTTTTTTTTGGCCAGGAGTGGGTTTGAACTCGCCACCTCCGGCATATGGGGCTGGTGCCCTACACCTTTGAGCCACAGGTTTTTCTGTCACCAGCCTGTCACCGGCCTGCCCTAAAGATGCCTATGTGTGTCGTCCCCTGGTGTTCACAGAACCCGCATGAGCTCAGGGAAAGGAACATTTGATGTTAAACGCATGCCCATGATTTTGGAGTGTTTGAACACACAAGTGTGTCAGCCTATCTGTAACAGTGTGGCCAGCGGTGTGCCTGTCTGCTGGTGCATGTGGGTGAGAACAAGTGTGTGCCTCTGCCTTGGTGGCTCTGTGTAAGAGCAGCTGGTTGCATGGCAGTGTCCTTGACACTGTTTTGCTCGTGTTTCTGCTTCTCTGGGTGCCCATGGAAATGTGATGTGTGTACACAAGTTTGTTGGCCTTTATACTTTTGAGGTTGCATAAGAGTGCGAGTGTATTATTGAATGTATTTATGGGGAGTGTGTGTATGTGTTGGTGTGTTTCTGTATGGCCATTTGTGAGTGTGTTTTCTGAATCTGTGTGACTGTATGGACAGGTGTGTGGCTGTGTCTCTATGTGCCTATGTGGGCATCCATCTGAATGAATATGTGTGTGTACACAACAGTTTGTCTCAGTGTTTTCTGGCTGGTATTTGAGGTACTGGCTGTGCGTCCAGACCTTTGGGTTTCTCTGTGGGTGTGTTATTCTCAGCGTGTGTCTGTCTCAGTGTGGGTGTGCACATACACGCATTTGTTTTTGTGCCTGTGTATCTGAGTCTTGGGGTTTCTCTGTGTATGTGTGGTGTATATGTGGTGTATGCATCACTCAAGGGACCCACCTGACCGCAGCAGACGGTACCCCCTACAGCACACTGGGGTTAGGGGTCAGTGGGCTCCTAAGCACTGTGACCCCAGGCTCCAGCTGGGCCGATTCCCAGGGAGCAATGCGCACACGTGCGTGTGTGTGTGTGTGTGTGTGTGTGTGTGTGTGAGAGAGAGACTGTGTCTGAAATTCTGTCCTCCACCGTGTTCCCTGCCTTTCCTGCACTGCTGTCTGCTGTTCCTCCATCTGCCCTGAGAGAGTTAACCCAGCGGGCCAGGGCGGTCTGGGCTGGGGGCCGCCCCCTGGCCCCCCTCCAGCCCCGGCTCCAGTTACAGCTGCTGTTGGGGAGGGCCAGGGTGGGGTGGGACTGGGAGGGGAGCCTGCTGGGGGCGGTGCATCTAGCTCTGGGCCAGGGGGTCCAAAGTGCTCAACCCCCGGGGCACAGCAGGACATTTGGGGGCCTTCTTTCCGCAGGGGACAGACTGACTGGGGTGAGCACCCCCCTCCAGCCCTCCCCTCCAGGCCTCACCCCTGGCCTGGCCCCGGCTGCCTATTTTGGGAGCAGGAGTGGCCAGCCCGTGGCTTCCCAGGCAGGCCTGACCCAAGAGGGAGGGAGAGTGGTTGGGACGCTGGGCTTCTGAAGGGGTGGGGTGTGGGCTGTAGGTGCGACTCCTCCCTTCCCTGCGGCTGTGTGTGCACTCTGGGTGGCTGTGCTGTTTGGACACACATGTGTGTAGGTCTGGTTGCATCACTGTTTGGGGGCACCGGAGGCCCAGATAAGTGTGCCTGATGGTGCGTCCACCTTCCCACCCAGCCCAGTCCCACCAGAAGTGTTGTCTCATTTCCATTCCAGTTCTGTGGTGCATGTGCGTATGTGTGTGTGTGTGTGTGTGTGTGTGTGTGTGTGTGTGTACTCATCCCAGCCCTGGCATCTGTCTGCCGTCTCTCAGGCTCAGTAGCCTAGACCCCATGCCACTGGCCGGGTGTTGTCAGGTTCTGAAAGATGTCACCCAGAGTCGGGTGGGGCAGAAGGATTGTTTTCCCGTTTCTCATTGCTTCCCAGGGAGGAGAAGGGGTGGCCTTTCCCACAGGGGCAGCCTGTGGCAATGTGGCAGCCGGATCTCGCCCCATAGGACTGTTCGTGACCCCTGAGTGGGGGAAGGCAGGCTGTTGCCATGGTGGCCTGAGCGAGGCGAATTCCTCCAGGGTGAAGTGGGAGATATTTATACCCAGGGTCAGGCCTGGAGGCGGGCAGCCGAGGGCAGGAGAGCTGGGATTTCACGGGACACAGCGAGGCTGGGACTGCAGTGTGCAAGCAGGTGGGACTTGGGCGTGTCCCACTGTCGTCCACATTGTCTGTCTCTTCTCTGCCCGTGTGAGGCGTCACTGTGCTCTCCCCTGTGAGGGTAGGTTTCAGGAAGTTGGGCCTGCTGTGCCCCTGCCCTTCCCCCACTTCCTAGATTGTTTTGGTGACTCCATGTCCTCATGAAGCTTGAGGCACCCCTGTTTCTCTGGGCAACTAAGCTAGTTGACTAGTGCTTTTGTGATTAAGTTCCTGGACTGTCTCTGACTTAATCCCTTGGGTTTAGGCCCTAATGGTGGGGAGAAGGAGGGGACACATTTCCTGACCTTCAGTGTCTCCCCAGGATAATGGCGTCTCTTGGCCACATCTTGGTTCTCTGTGTGGGTCTTCTGGCCACGGCTAACGCAGGTGAGTCTAGGGGAGGCAGCCCACTATGCACCTCAGCTCCAAGGATGACAGGGATAGGGAACACCTCACCAAGGAACCCAACCCGCACTGTTAGGGTCAGTTGGGGTACCAGGAAATTAAGGGTCTCTACATGGTGTCCAGCCACAGGCAGGTATTTGGGGGAGGGGAGAGGATGTCAGGCAAAGGTGGGAGTGGGATGGAGGCCCCCCAACTGGACAATGGAATCAGATGGCCTGCAGGTAGTCAGAGAGCTGGGGCAGTTAGGGGGCCCCGTCCCCCCAGAAAGTGCCTCTGGGGCAGGATGGGTCCAGAGAGGGTGGGCCACATGCCCAGACAGCCTCCAAACTCTCAGCCCAGGAAAGCAGAGCCCTGGAAGAATGTTTATGCCCCTTCCTGCCCAGGGCCCCAGGATGCATTTGACCCCCCATTTCTCTCTCTTTCCAGAAGGTCCAAAGAAGGAACATGACCCATTCACTTATGGTGAGGGGCGTCTGTCTTCTGAAGTCTGGGGAGTTATGGGGTCTGACTGTCCTTCCTTATTTCTCCCATCTTTCTCCTTCTCTCTCTTTTTCCTCTCCCCACCCCTCATCATTTATTCTCTGTCATTCTTTTCTCTCTTGCTCTGTCTCTCACCGTGTCTAGTCTGTTTCTCTCCTTCTCTCACTCCCTCTCTGTTTGATCCCTCATTCCCTGGTCTCTCTCAGTATCTCAGGGCCCATCCCCAGCTACCTCCTGTCTTTTCTCCCCTCGCTGTCTCCCTTCTCCTCCCCACATTCCATCCCTGCCCAGCTCCCTTCTCTCCTGCTTTCCTGGGCATCCCTCTCCTCCCCGTGGTCTCCTCCCCTTTGGGTTTCTGTGTATATGTATGGTTTCTCCTCTCATAACTGCTGCCCCAATCTTCTCCCTTCCCTCCTCCTCCTTGCCCCTCTCTTCTCTTCCCTACCCTCACCCTGCTTCCTGCCATCCGCAGACTACCGCTCCCTGCGAATCGGAGGCCTCATCATCGCTGGGATCCTCTTCATCCTGGGCATCCTTATCGTGCTCAGTGAGTGCCCCCACCCGGCCCCGCCCCGGCCCCGCCCCGGCCCGCCAGGCCACGCCCCCAGCGAGGCGAGCAGGAGCGAGAGCGCCCCGCAGCGCCAGCCCGTGGAGAATCAGCCTTTCTCTCTTCGCCTACAGGCAAAAGATGCCGGTGCAAATTCAACCAGCAGCAAAAGTAAGAGGCCTTTCTCCACCTTGGGTGCCTACTACGCTCTAGAAGGGCACCGGGTGGGGCACGGTCAGATCCCTTGCAGCGAATCTGTATTAAGCACCTACTGTGTGCCAAGGCCCACAAGTCCCATGGTCCCCTGGGACTGCGATGAAAACACCTCCCACCCTTCCTGGCCGAGCTCCCAGTCCAGTGGGGGCGGTGGCCGTGGGTTCTGACAGCTCCACAGATAGAAAATCACAAAGCGTGATAACACAAAGTGCCGGAAAGAAAGAGCCGCGGTGAAATGAGATCACCTCACACTGGCGGCCCAGTTTAGCTTGGAGTCCTGTTCCCGGCGCTTTGATTCAGCTTTAAATAAAAATTTAAAAGCACAGCACTGTATGGATACCTTCGCCATGCTAAAGAAGTACAGATATTATAAGTAACAACTAATATTTATTGGGTGTGTACCACGTGTCACACACCGTTTCATCATGTTAGGTCATTGACCCTGCACATCACCTCTGTGAGAGGGGTGCTGTTTTTAACCCCATTTTACAGTTGAGGAAGCCGAGGCACGGGGAGGTAAAGTCGCTTTGCCCAAGATCACTCAACTGAAAGGTGGGGGTTCTGGGTTTCCCACCCCGTCATCTCGTAGCAGTCTGCCAGGTTCCTTTGATCCTCGCTCCCCCACCAACTTCAGGTCCCATCCCCCACCTCGGCGGAGGTACTCACTGTTCACCTGCTGCGCATTTAAACTGTCCCTGGGTGCTCCTCATTTCGGACCCTGAGCCTGCTCCTCCCACACCGGTCTGGGAAATGAGGCCTGTATTTGTTGGGTGTTTCCTGGAAGGGCCGCCTCTCCCCTTTTCCATCCCCAATTCCCTCTGCCTCTGCCTTCCCAGGACTGGGGAACCTGATGAAGAGGAGGGAACTTTCCGCAGCTCCATCCGCCGTGAGTTTGGGGAGACTGTGGGTAATTGGAGAAGAAGGCTAGTTCCAAAGACTCCTTTCCTGGCCCGCCCCGGGGACGTAGAGGGAGGGGCTTGATCTGGGAGTTGCCCCGCTGCGGTCCCCCCTCCGTGGGAGGGAGGATGCCCCTTCTGACACCGGATCTCTTGGTGTGCCCCTCAGGTCTGTCCAGCCGCAGACGGTAGAAACACCTGGCGCGCTGGAACTCTGCCAGGTCCTGCATCTCTGACTAGGCGGGGGGAGGGGGCGAGGGGGGAGGAGGGGCCGGGTGCCAGGGAGGGAGGGCGGCGAGGAGGAAGGCTGGAGGTCCCTCCTTGCCTCTCGCCCTTTTCACCCCACAGGAGTCCCTGGGAACCTGACGCCTCCCACCCACAACCTGCGCGCCCACCGCCTCGTCCACCTCCTGCTTCCCCAGCTATGCCCGCACAGACGCCTCACGCCGCCCGGACTTCCAATAAAACGTGCTTTTCTCCCTTGACAGCGCTTTGTTGATCTGTCTGTCCCTCTGCGGGAAAGCTTGGGCGCCCCTTGGCCCCAGCAGGGGGCGCCCCCACCCTTGGGGAAGGGGCGGGGACGACGGCAGTGGGCGGGGGCGGGGGCGGGGGTGGCCTGGACGGGGGCGGGCTCCCCGAGCCCCCATTGGCTACAGGCCCCCCCAACACCAGGGCTCCCCCCATTCCCCCCCCACATCAGTCCATCCTGCTTCCAGCTGCTGCAGCGCGCCTTAACCGCCTCAGCATCCAGCAGCCCCCTGCTCTGGTCCAGCATGGCGACCCCGACCCAGTCCCCCACAAAGGGTGAGCGTCACTTGGGGAGGCGGTGCTGGGAGGCTGCGGGATCTGAGAGCTTAGAGTCACCTGGGGAGGGGGTGCAGGGGGGCTCAGGGATCTGAGATCTTAGGAGAGACGGTGTGGGGGCGATTCCAGTATTGGTAAGGGAGGGGAATGGAGAGGTGATCTCGGCTCTTCCCTGGGAGGAAGCACCCCTGAGGCCCCTCTAGGTCTCATGGGCACTCTCCGCCTGACCGTGTCCTCCCTATGTGGGACCCGCGGTTAGAGAGTGGCAGTCCCGGGAGAAAGGATGCTCGGACAGGTCGCTATGGCAACCGGGTGGCTGGTCCAGCATAGCGATGGTAGCAGAGAGAGAGATGGGCTTCGATGGTGGGAGCGGGTGGATCTGCGGCCACAGAGGTTCTGGAAGATATCAGGGTCCCTGCGGTGGGCAAGGGGGTGGGGGGTCCCTATCCCTTTTCCTTCCAGCCCTGTCTCCTATGATGGATGTGTCCTGAAACCCCTGACAGGCAGGCTTAGAGGGAAGGAAGGAGGGAGAGCTGGGTGGGGGTTGGGGGCAAGAGAGAGAGTGACTGAGAGACCGTGAAAGAGATAGAGACCAAGAGACACAGATGATTCCGAGTCAGAGACACAAAGACCCAGAAAAACAGAAAGACTCAGAGAGATTCAGAGTGAGTGGAGGGAAGGGGCAGAGAGCAGGAGACAGAGCTGCAGAGAGAGAAAATCAGAGACAGAGAGAGACTTAGAGGGATTGAGACCACTATGGGGAAGGATGCAGAGAGAAAGAGAGAGAGGGAGGGAGAGAGGACTAGCAGAGGGGCAGCCTGGGGTGGGGCCCAAACCACTGCAGTGAACCTTCATGAGTGGCACTGGGTGGCGGGACCCTCCTTCCCAGCCTACATCCAGTGGCGTTTTCCAGTTCTGGAGGTGCACTTGGGTGTGCACATAGGTGTCCTCCCTGCCCCCATGCAGCCACACACAGGTTTATATTTCACACCCCTTAACCCAGTTATGCACCCATTTAATCACTCACTCCCATTCTCGTGCCCTAACAGCCCTTTTGGCTGAACCTGCTTCTGCAGCAGGGCAGGGATAAAATGCTTTAATGGGGGAGGGTGTGTGGCGAGGGTTTCCAGCACTGGGGGGAGGGCCAGGGGATAGGCTGGGATGTTGGGGAGCCTCTGGAAGCAAAGGGAACCCCAACCCCACTCCTATCTCTCTTCCCCTTCCCCCTTTCCCCTTTCCCAGTAGCCAGGGTCTGCTGCACTGAGCCATATCTGCAGAATCCAAAGCAGGGCGGGGTGGGGGGGCTGCAGAGGCTGGAAGCCACCCTAGGGAGAGGGGGCAGGGCTGAGGCAGCAGGCCTGGCGGGAGCCCAAGGCTTCTTTTCGCAGAGGTGGTGGTTAGCAGAATCGATGGCAGCAGACGGGCAGAGGTGGGAGGGCATACTCCTTATTCCCCCACCTCTGCTTAGCTCCCCCTCTTCTCCCAGTCACAGCAGGAGAGGGGGACTGCAGGTCTAGGGAAATCCCCGGGGAGAAAAAACATGTACTGTTGTTGCAAGCTGCTGAAGGAAACTAATTAATGAATTGTTGGGGACTGAAGGGGAAGGAGGTGAGGCTCTCTCCTCACTTCTGGCAGAGAACAGGAGGGAGAACTGAGGGCCAATGAAAGGGGGTTCATTAGTTCAGCTGTGCCTGCGTCCCTGTGCCTGAGATGGACCCTAAGCTTGGCCAGAAGCCAGTCCTGCAGGGGCAACAACAGGAGGTGAAGAAGGAGGAGAGGGGCTGAGATTGGGCACAGAGTTAGAAACCCAAGCCTCACACAGGACCTCAGCCAGCCGGGGTGCCTGGACCCATCACCTCTCTTCACCTCTCAAGATACCCTGGTTGCCACAGCAACCACCTCCTTCCTGATCTCTCCTTGGCTACCGGCCAGGAGTTAGGCACATTCCTTTTCCTGCCTCCTGGCTCCACCCCTTAGCCCAGCCTCACCCTGAGGACCCAGATTGCTGGGGCTGCAGGGACCAGGAGAGGATCTTCTGCATGAAACACTGGGCACCCAGGAGGGAACCAAAGAGGATTCTGGGACAAGCGCTCACCCAGTGGGTTCCTGGTAACTTCGGGGGAGGGAAGGTGTGTGGAAAACCAAGAGGCAGGAGGCTGCATCCGAGCAGCAGCAATTGGATTATCTCAGCTCTGTCTCATATCCATTCAGTTATTCATTCCAGAAAACTGGAGAGCCTTCCCCAGATATCAGGATGAACAGCAGAGATGAATCAAACAAGTTTATCTGCTATCTGGAGACAGAGCACAAGTAACTCTACAAACAATTTCCCCCCATCTTGAGGCTTTTGAGTTTCACTTTTATGATTTTGGTCCTATTCAAATGTTCCCCATCTTGCCATTTAACATTTTCTTCCTTCAAGGGATTAGCTTTTTAAAAACTTAGTTTTATTTTGTATCATCACCACAAATGGAAAATTAGCCCCCACTCTTTTTTTTCTGGCCTTAAATCGAAGTCAAACATAGAAATAATCTTAAGCAAGTGACTGTGCCTTTCTGGCTCCAGTGTCCCCCTTTTGTGAAGTGGGGGTGAAGATAGCACCTGTATCAGAGAGTTGCAGTGAAAAATGAATGTGTTGATGTTTTTAAATTGCTGCCAGGCATGGGGCTATGCTATCTGTTGTCGGCTGGGAAAATAAAGGAGAAAACCAAGTAAAGTCACAAACTTACACATTGTGTGAATCAGTGCTATTCAAGGTCTGACCTTATTGGTCAGTTTAGGCTAGCTAGCATATTCTGTAGTAACAAATATTACCAGAAGTCCAGTGGCTTATGACAAGCAGGGTTCACTTCTCACTTATGCTACATGCATGTCCATCACAGGTTGACTGGTTACTAAAGAAAAGTAGAGCAGTCCCCATCTCGAACATTTAGGTCACCAGACCAGAGGCAAAAGAGAGCTCTTTCTTTAAAAAACTTTTTAAATTGTTTTTAAAAAAATTTTTTAGAGAGGAGCATTTTTATGTCATTTATTTCATTTTCTTTTATTTTCCTTTCTTTTTTTTCTTTTTCTTTTTCTTTTTTGAGACTGAGTTTCATTCTGTTGCCCTGGGTTGAGTGCCATGGCATCATAGCTCACAGCAACCTCATATTCTTGGGCTTGAGCAATTAATTCTCTTGTCTTAGCCTCCTGAGCAGCTAGGACTATGGATGCCCACCACCATACCTGGCTAGTTTTTCTATTTTTAGTGGAGATGTGGTCTCTCTTGCTCAGAATGGTCCTGAGCACAAGCTATCCACCTGCCTTGGCCTCCCAGAGTGCTTGGATTACAGACATGAGCCACCATGCCCGCCCTTAATTTTTATTTATTTATTTATTTATTTGAGATGGAGTCTCACTCAGTTGCCCTGAGTAGAGTGCCATTGGTATCATAGCTCAGAGCAACTTCAAACTCTTGGGCTTAAGTGATCCTCTTGTATCAGTCTCCCAAGTAGCTGGAACTACAGGTGCCCGCCACAGCCCCTGGATAATCATTCTATTTTTAGTAGAGACAGAGTCTTTCTCTTGCTCACACTGGTCCTGAACTCCTAAGCTCAAGCAATCCACCCAAGTTGGCCTCCCAGAGTGCTAGGATTACAGGCATGACCCACGTCGCCCAGCCAAAAGAGATCTCTTGCACAGGCACTTATATGCTCTAGACTGGAAATGGCAGTGACAATTTCACTCACAATTCTTTGACCAAAATTAGTCACATGATCCCACTTAACCATAGGAAGCCATCCTTTCCTGAGCCTGGAAGGAGAACATTAAGGATGTTAATAAGAAGAACATTAAGGATGATACCTGGCATTACCCTCCACCCCAGACCTCTTCTCTGAGTGGCAGACACTCTATAGAATTGTGCTCTGGAGAAGGCCAAGTATAACCATCAAAGGAATTATCCAGGAGAATGGACTTCTCAAAAATGATGTTCTGAGCTTTCCTGAAGGGAAATATGGTTGGGGGCAGGAAGGTGGGAAATTGGGAAAAGGAGATCCACAGACACACGTTTTATCCACACATTAACATTTCTGAAATTGCAGTGAGACTTCTCACGGATGGGTATGTTTCATGTGGTAGAGTTCTATACAAATGCGCACGTGCGTGCACCCACACACACACACACACACACACACACAGGGAACGCTATTACAAAATTAATTTTGAGCCTGAAAATGGTGTCTTAAAAATATACTGATATAGGATAGGAACCAGCATGGCTCCCCTGTACTGGATTTGTTGGCAGGGTCACTGGATGAGAGCAGTGACTACAGCACCTGCCTGAGGGAGCTCGGAGGTGATGAGAAGTTTTAGGGAGCAATCAGGGGAAGCTGATACGTTCAGTGGTCCACCTGTAGGACTGGGGTCTGTTAACCCCTTGGCAACATATGCCAAGTGTGTGTGTGTTTCAGAGAATGAACTTGCATCAGACCTCCACAGGGGTCTAGGACCAGGACTGCCAGGTACGGTTGGATAAGTTGTGCACTGCCTATAAGACAGGACTGATTGACAGTGTGTGCAGAGGCTGGAATCCAGTCTATGTTCCACTCTTTAGGCCTTGTGTCCTGCCACGAGGCTGTATCATCCAGGACAAAAAGTCACTTTATCTGATTTCTGCAAAGAAAGTATTGGTTTGGTGGCCCCATATGTATCTTCAAAAAGGCTTAGAAATCCATGGTTGAATTTTCTCTCTCTCTCCCCCCCTCCTTCTCAAAGCTCCTGAGGAACCTGACCCATTTTATTATGGTGAGTGTTGAATTTGGGGATAGAGCTACCTTGGGGCTGGATGGAGGGGTGGCTACAGGTCCCCATAGGTCACTGCTGAAGTGGTTTCAGCTATGGCCACTTGATATGTGGCCTTATAGGATACAGTGCACATCAGCTGGGTTCATGGAGGGCTGAACCAGATTGCGGGAAGGGTGGGCTCACACTCTCTCTGAGCCCCCTTCAGCCCTCACCAGGGCTCTGGGTTGGTGCCTTGGAGTCATCAAAGAAGCAAACAAGGAGAAGCCTTAAAAGCAATGACTCAGAGGCCCGGCTGCCTGGATTTGAATCCTGCCTTACCCACTCACTAGCTGTGTGGCCTTGGGCAATTGACTTTATCTCTCTGGGTCCTTCTGTAAACAAGGCATAGTAATAGTTCTTACTTAGGAAGACTGGGAAAGATTTACCTGGATGGTGCCATTAAATCATCTTCGTGGTACTGAAGCTCAAAGAAGTTTCTCCAGGCCTGGTGGATCTGGTCCCAGTTTCCCCTCTAAATACCCACCTGTTGTCCCCAACCCTTTGCTTATTCACACTGTTCCTCTTGTGTGTCAGTTTCTTTTCTATCTTAGGGTCTTTGCTATTGCTTCTGCCGGGAATGCTCCTCCCCTATCTCTCTATACAGCAAGCTCAGATCAAATATTGGCTGCTCTGCCAGGAGAGGCCCTCCTTGAGCCCCTGGCATCATAATATGGAGGTCAACTCATTGAGGGCAAAAGCCCAGGCCATTGCAGGAAGAGTAGGTGGTCCATAAATTCATATTTTAACGAATATTAATGAGCCCCTACCAAGCAATGCTCCAGGGACTTGGAGACGCTGCAGTGAGCAAGACAGACAAGAATTCCTGGCCGGGTGCAGTGGCTCATGTCTGTAATCCTAGCCCTCTGGGAGGCCTAGGTGGGTAGATTGCTTGAGCTCATGGGTTCGAGATCAGCCTGAGCAAGAGCAAGACCCCCATCTCTAAAAATAGCCGGGCATTGTGGTGGGTGCCTATAGTCCCGGCTACTCGGGAGGCTGAGGCAAAAGAATCGCTTGAGCCCAAGAGTTTGAGGTTGCTGTGAGCTGTGATGCCATGGCCTCAGGTTCTCTACTGAGAGCGACAAAATGAGACTCCTGCCTAAAAAAAAAAAAAAAAAAAAAAAAAAATTCCTGCCCTCCTTGGCCCTACACTCAATGGAAAAGAGACAGATATTCAAGAAAATAAATAGGAAAATTATATATTAGACAAGAACCTTTTTAGGCAAGAATAGGAAATAAGATGAATTCTTATGAAGGAGCACATAGGAGGGAATGAGATTAGAAAGTGTTACAGAGGGCATTGAAAATTCTAAATAGGACAGCCAGAGAAGGTTTCACTTATACTTGCATGCAGCCCAAGATGTTGGTGAGGGAAGGACATGTGGAGATTCAGAGGAAGAGCTTTCAGGCAGCAGGAACAGTATGTGCAAAGGCCCTGGGGTAGGACAAAGCCTGATATGCTCCAGGAATATCAGGGAGGCCAGTGTGGCTGGAGCAGAGGACTGACAAGGAATGGAGTGGGAAAGGTCTGAGGAGGAAGAGGGACAGGATCACACAGGGCCTTGGGGGCCATGGAGAGAACATTTTGGCTTTTGGTGGAGTGAAGTGGAAGTCCAGGGAGACGAGGAGTTCTGAGATCAGTAGTCCTTGTGGCTGTGGGGGTGGGAGCAGGGTCAGAACAGCAAGACCACAGACAAGGCTGGTGTCATAGCCCCGATGGGTGATAGGACCAGAACAAGGAAGGAGACAGTAGAGGGAGATTATGATAGGGTGGAAGAATCTAGAGGGAGAGGGCTAGAGAGGATGGTAGAGGGTAGAGAGTTCAAAAGGAGCTAATGGAGCCCAAGCCCACGCTCTCCATCCTCACATTAGCCCCTGACATGGTCTGCAACACCCTTGGATTCTGGGCCCTGGCTGGGCAGCCTAGAGTCAGGACCGGGCTCTGAGTGGGGCTGAGGTGCCAGCCTGGCCTTGACCGCCCTCATCATCTTCCCCAGACTACAAAACGGTGCAGACAGTGGGCATGACTCTGGCTACCATATTGTTCCTGCTGGGCATCCTCATTATCATCAGTAAGTGTGGCCCCTTCCTTGATACCCCTGGGTGCCTATCAGCCCACTGCTGGCTTGTGCCCACGTCCTTATCTGTGTCCTGTCTCCTTGTTCTGTCTCTCCCAACAGGCAAGAAGGTGAAGTGCAGGAAGGCGGACTCCAGGTCTGAGAGGTCTGGCCATAGTGGGGAGAGGGGGAGGGGGAGGGGTGGCCTGGCCCTGGGGTGCTTCCCTAGCAGAAGGGCCCTCTGGGCCTTTCGTGCATGCCCCCCACCCACCCAAGCCCATGCCTGGTGAACCTCTCTGCTTTTCTCTCTCATCTTTGCCTCCACAGTCCAACATGCAAATCCTGTAAGTCGGAACTTCCCTCCTCAGGTGAGGGTGAGAAAGTGTGTGGTTCTGGGAGGCTGCGAGGTGGGAGTGGAAAGGGAAATCTTCAGTTGGGACAGAGAACTGGAGCCACCAACAGAGGGTGGTGGGACAACTCCACAGGAAGCTGAGGAAGTGTGGCAGAGGAAAGATACTCAACCACGGAGAGACAGAGTGGGATGTCCTAAAGAGGCCACAAAGATTCCCAGAAACAAATACAGAAGCCTGTAAGGGCAAACTAATTTCCCAGAGGAGAAAGCTGCGGAAAGAGGGGCCCTCTGTGGGAGAGGGACTTCTGCCAGTGAGAATGGAGAGAGAGTCCGAGCCCAGGGGCAGACAGGGGACAGAATGTTTCCAGCCTTGATGCTTCTGCTGGGCAGATCTAGGATGGAATGACCACAGAAAAGGAAGGGAGGGAGGGAAGGCAAGCCGGCTTCTGAATAATTACATCAAAATAACAAGAAGAGAGATGTATAGAATACAGATTTCAAGATTCATGTTGGAAAAGAGAACATATGAGGTGCCGGGAGTGTGAGGATGGAGGAGAAGCTGGGACCCACAGGAGAGGGATGGAGTGTTGGGGGGAAGATGTAGGAAGGGCTGGGGGGGCTGGGGAGGTGGAGCGTGGGCACAGGTGGCTGGAAGGTGTGTGGGAAGATGGAGAGGGATATAGGATGCAGGAGCTGGTGAGCATGTAGATGAAAGATTTTGACTCCTTGGGGGTGTTCATTTTAATTATGTAAAAATACCTTGACCTGTTTTAACTAGAATCGCGTCCTTTCCAGAGACTTTGAAAAATCAGAGATGGGAATGTCTCTGCCTCTTATAAATTCTCATAACCAAAAAAAAGCGGGGGAAGCGTCTTGGGTTACTTAATAGTTGAGGGAGTTTGGTGTGGAATTTCATTTCTTTCGTTTTCTGTTCTTTTAACGAAATTAAAAAACACAAATGGGACAGGACTCTGACCCATCCCAGTTGAAGGGTAGTCCTGAGGGGGTGAGAACTGGGGGCATATCCCCTTATGTACGTTGGATATAATGTTCAGGGTATGGGAAAGAAGTGAGGGTGTAGCAGGAGGTTGGGGGTGTAGAAAGGGGATGGGGATTCCCTTTCTGGCAGGGGACCACCCCAGAAAAGCCCAGGTTGGGAGTGGGGTCGCCAGCCCCGCCCCACAGATGTGTTCCTCTCCATGACGCAGGCTGTGGGCAGGACTGCAGCCAGCAGGTGTCCCCCTGTGGACCAGACAGGAGGGTGTGGGGAGGCCAGACAGCTCCTCGGTGTAGCTCGAGGGCGACAGTCCGGGGTGGCTTCCACGAGCACTGGGCTGTGGGAAGTAAACTGCTTCTACCCTCCGGGCGCTGACACCCCCTCTTCTCGCTCCAGCCCCTGGCGGTGGCGGCGTGTAAAAGCAGCCTTGGGGAACCTCCACTGCTGTCCCTGCCTGAGTGTGGGAGCCTGAGGACCCGGTGGAGGCGGTGGGGACCCCAGCCGTGCGCCGGGGAGCGCTCCCCGAATGGGCCGCCCCACCCACCCCAAGGCTGGAGCCGTGCACCCCGCCGTCCCTCCTCAGACCCTGGCAATGACGACCCCAGCAAACAGCCCGTCTGTATCCCAGACCCAGGGACTCAGGCCTCTACTCCTGGGCTCCAGAGGTCCCTCGCGAGCCCCCACAGAACCCGGTGTACCGCTCCCCTGCACCTCCTTGTCTCCGCCCGGAAGATCCGTACCTCTGCCCCCTCGGTGTCCCTGTCTTGAGCTTAATAAATGTGCATTTGGTTTTTCTCCTGTTCTGTCTCTGTGTCCTCATCTGTGGGGACGCAGTGGGGGTGCTCGGATTGCACCCCTTCTCCTTCTGCTCTCCCAGCGGCAGGGGTCGCCTCCCCTGGCAACCCCCCCCCCCCCGCTAGGCGAGGGGGGGGCGCCCCCCGGGCCGGGGGGCGCCGCGGGGGGGCGGGCCGCCCCGCCCCCCCGCCCGCGCCCCGCGGGGCGCGCCGGCCGCCCGCCCCGGCCCCGGCCCCCCCGGCCGGCG
Organism: Loris lydekkerianus; assembly: GCA_963574355.1. NCBI lineage: Eukaryota > Metazoa > Chordata > Mammalia > Primates > Lorisidae > Loris > Loris lydekkerianus. Next base: position 122,410 of record CAUYPK010125724.1, read on the forward strand.
GGCCGGCCCCCCCCCCCCCCCCCGGGGGGGGGGGGCAAGGGGAGGCGACCCCTGCCGCTGGGAGAGCAGAAGGA
>CAUYPK010125731.1:0-10800 GCA_963574355.1 Loris lydekkerianus
GCATAGGAAAAACACTGGAAGATATTGGCCTGGGGAAAGACTTCATGAAGAAGACTGCCATGGCAATTGCAACAACAACAAAAATAAACAAATGGGACTTCATTAAACTGAAAAGCTTCTGTACAGCTAAGGAGACAACAAACAAAGCAAATAGACAATCCACATCATGGGAAAGGATATTTGCATATTTTGAATGAGACAAAAGCTTAATAACTAGGATCTATAGAGAACTCAAATTAATCCGCATGAAAAAAGCCAACTATCCCATATATCAACGGGCAAGAGATAGGAATAGAACCTTCTCTAAAGAAAACAGACAAATGGCTAACAAATATATAAAAAAGTGTTCATCCCTATCTACTAGAGAAATGCAAATCAAATCTACCCTGAGATGCCATGTAACCCAAGTGAGAATGGCCCACATCACAAATCTCAAAACTGCAGATGCTGGCATGGATGTGGAGAGAAGGGATCAATTTTACACTGCTGCTGGGACTGCAAACTAGTACAACCTTTTTGGAAGGAAGTATGGACAAACCTCCAAGCACTCAAAGCTAGACCTCCCATTTGATCCTGCAATCCCATTACTGGGCATCTACCCAGAAGGAAAAAAGTCCTTCTATCATAAGGACACTTGCACTAGACTATTTATTGCAGTTCAATTTACAATCGCCAAAATGTGGAAACAGCCTAAATGACCACCAACCCAGGAATGGATTAACAAGCTGTGGTATATGTATACCATGTAATACTACTTAGCCATTAAAAAAAAATGGAGACTTTACATCCTTCGTTTAATTAACCTGGACGGAAGTGGAAGACATTATTCTTAGTACAGCATCACAAGAATGGAGAAGCATGAATCCTATGTACTCAATTTTGATATGAGGAAAATTAATGACAATTAAGATCACGGTGGGGATGGGGGAAAGGGAGAACATGGAGAGAAAGAAGGAGGGAGGGGTGGGGAAAAGAAGAGCTGAGAGAGGGAAGGAGGGAGGGGGTGGGATCTTGGTGTGTGCCACACCTTTGGGGGGCAAGTCACGATTGCAAGAGGGACTTTGCCTAACAAATGCAATCAGTGTAACCTGGTTTATTGTACCCTCAATAAATCCCCAACAATACAAAAAAAAATTGGGTAATCAAGATTATAAACATTTAAAGGTATCCTTAGCCTCCTTAGGCAGATTTAATCCTTCTGTACTATTTACTCCCTTAGCAATTTTATATGTCTGTTAGAGCACTTTCTCTCAATTAAACTGTTGTTTTTTTCTTAATGCGACTGTGTGCACTTTGAGCTTGTTTTATTCATCTTTGTATTCCCAAAATGTCACACAATTTTTCAGACATATTGGTCTGAAAAATCCTCTATCTACTGTGCCCACTGTTTCAAACATTTTTCCATCTACCAAAGATTTGGAATAGACAGGACCCAAACCTTGCCTTTAGTAAGCTCTCAGTCCAGAGAGGGCATGTCTGAGCTAATGGTCAATCACAAAACACAGTGCCTGGTCACTTATAATGTTCACGTACAGCACAGTGGACACACCGGCAACAGGGATGTGTTGGACATCTTCTGTTCTGAAACTCTTGGTGAGATAATTATACATGGATGCAAAGACCAAGGTGAGTCAAAAAAGAGCATTTTCATTTGGCTCTATGTGGATGATGCCAGCCCTAAGGCAATAACAGCATCCTAAGAACTCCTGGAACCTTTCACTAGCTTTACCTAACAAGTTAATTAACAAACAAAAATGTCAGAACCTGGAAATAAGAAAAATTAGGAAGCTGCGTTGCCTAGTGACTAGGCTGAGGCACAGTCTCTGCAGAGCCCACAAAGAAAGACCAGGAAAATAAGCAGACTTCATCGTATGGTGACATTACAGGTAGGAAACTGTAAAATAGCCTCCTGCTATGGCTGGCAAGCATAATCACTAGAAAAAGGTTGTAGTTTTTTTTTTTAAGTCTACATTTTGAGTTGGGCACAGGCTAAGTAGTTGAGGTAAGAAACAAATAGGGATTCACATCTCTTCAGGGATTTCCTGCTTGTTCCCACACTTGTAGGCAGGGTTCAGCTAAACGGAATAAACTATAGTTGGTGATCCCAAGGGGACGTTGATGTGTATTGCCATATGTGGGATTCATAATTAAGGCACAAGACCTGGCCAGGGGGTGGGGTAGTGCTTAGAGGCTTGGCTTTACCTGTGTTGTAGTTGCTAGAGAGAGAAGAAGCAGCCAAAGTTTTCCCCATGAAAGAGTTTATGCAAACTGGGTGATGACTACTGGTTAGCAGGTCTGCAAATTTCTATAAAGCAATTGTGGTATCCTCAGTAAGAGCAGCTGGGGGAATTTTCAAGTTACATGAAAGTTGCATGAACACTCGTTGCAAGAACAAGAGCTGTGACTGCCAACATGCCTTTAGGGTTATAACAAGGCTGGTGAAACTGGTGACATTGTGATAGCTGCCTCCTGCCTGGAACCTGACCCTTTTCCTCCTCCAACTCTCATTCTCTCTCACAGATCTTCAGCCCTTCATTCATTTTGGTGAGTTGAAATGTTTCCCTCTGGTGAGTCTACATATTCTTACGCGTGTTTCTCCAGACCACAACTTGTTTCTTTCTTTATGAGACATTTCCATTTCTTGATGTTTGGGGAATTACAAAATTAATAACATGCTTATTGTAACAAGTAACATAAAATATAAGGCAATTTGAGTCATCTCCCCCTGCATAAGCTCCAAACCTCTAATTCCACCCCCACTGAGGTAACCAACATGAACGTCTAATATATATTATCTACCTTTCTTTTGCACATGAACATATAGGTAATTACACATGTAGGTAATTTGCTTATCTTACTAGAATAGGAGGAAGGAGGCAGGGAGGGAGTGTGTGTGTGTGTGTGTGGTATAGTATATATCTTGCAGCTTCCTTCCTTCACTTAATGTAATCTGAATATCTCTGTAAATCAGCAGATTTAATCCTATTTTTTAATCTACTCATGCACTATATATGAAATTTCATATAAATGTGTTCACAGCATTCATGGTGAATTTAGAACTACTTTATTGCATACCTCATCAGAAAAGGGCTCACATCATAAATGCAGACACATTAATATAGTTTCTCATAGTCAACAATGCAACCTCAAACCAGATGAAATAAGAGCCTAGGCAGCATCCCCTTCAGCACACCCCCATGCCCAACTGTTAAATCCTGACTTCTAATATCATAGGTTGGATTTGCCTTTATATAATTTATAGGAAGGAAATCAGTCTGTATGCTCCTATGTCTGACGTGTTCTATTCAACAGATTTTTGAGTTTTATCCATATTGTTGCATGTAATTTGTTCATTTTCCTTGCTGTATAATGGTCTACTAAACAAAGATAACACAACAGATTCATTTATTCCACTACTGAAGAGTATTTGTGTTATTTCCAGTTTGGGAATTGATATGAATAATGCTATTCTTGATCTCAAATGTGAAAATCCCCCCCCCCCCAAAACCAGCCTCTTACATATTAAAATATCCCAAAACAACCTTTCTCTCTCAAAGCTTTTGTTCCTGCAATTGGTATCAAAATTCTGTTTTGTGATTCAAAGTTTGGTTGATTTTTTTTTTTCACAGCATTAGTAAAATGCCCCATTCAGTATGGACATGTTCTAGCTGCCTGGACCAAGAGCTAAAGGGTCATGCTTTAAGGAAGAGGAAAGGTAGAAGACTGGAAGAGACTGAAGAAACCTTTCAGTTCCCTGCAAGAGCAATGTTTCAGCTGTAAAGATGGTGGAAATAAGGGTCACTCTGCATATCAGCACCCAAACTCAAGGTCAGGAATCCAGGAGAGGTTACAGCCAGGATGACCCAGAAAGGATTACTGAAGAATTTTAGTTTGTCCAATAAAAGATGAAAAAATGTCAAATAGAATGTGGAGATGTGGAGGCAGGAAAACTCCAGAAAGGGCAGAGCAGGAAATTGGATCAGAGGAAAAGAGATGACTCAGCAGGGGTGCAGCAGCTAACCATTTTTCTTTATTTTTTTTTAATGGGAACGCTTAACTCTAATTTTAGGTGCTTTCCACTGCTTTCACCATGCTATTTTCTATATCTCTGAATACAGTTGATTGTCATTATTCATGGATTCCATATTTGTGAATTCATGTACTTGCTAAATATATTTGTAACACCAAAATCAGTGCTCCGGGCATTTTCAGGCATTGGCAGACGTGCAGGACGAGCAGTGAAAACCGAGATTCCTTAATGTTCGTTCCTGGCTAAGGTTAAACAAGGTGACAATGTCTTCTTGTTTCATGGTCATATTCAACAAGTATCCTTTATGAGGTCTACTCAGTGCCACGTTTTCCCATTTTTGTGCTTTTTGCTGGTGATTCTGCTGTTTTAAATAGTCCCTCAGTATAGTCCTGAAGTGCTATTTAGCATTCCCAAGCACAAGAAGGCTGTACTGTGTGCCTTACAGAGAAAATGCACGTGCTAGATGAGCTTCATTCAGGCATGAGTTACAGTGCTGTTGGCCATCCGTTTAACATTAATGAGCTAACAATATATATTCAACAGAGTATCTTTAAATAGAAGCACACATAAAACAAGATTATGAATAGATCAGCTGGCAAGAATGTGACCAGAGGTTCATAGGAACCTAACCCTATCATTTCCCTAAGTAGCAATAATTCAGTTTGCAATAAACTGTATAGAACTTAACCACCTCAAATAATAAGAATCAACTGTATGTAATTAAGTTTGCTGCATACAAGGGCTTATACAAATAAATTTATACATTTTTGAATGGAGGCAGAGGTATAGATTAGAGAAAAGGATGGAGTAACATATCTAAATTATGCCCATATAGTCAGGGATTACTCCCATGCATGGTGGTGTAATGCTACACGTAACATCAGTTCTGTACAAATATGAAAGCATCTAGCCCAGCACTTGATACTGACAAGGCAGTTAAAACGTGCTTCTATTTGCTCACAGAATCTCTTCAATCTGATAACATATTTATCTGGAGGAATGATTTGCCATCTGTCAAGCTTGAGAGAATGTCAGCATAAAAGGGACAATAACAAGGGTTAATTTTTAAAGATATTTTGAGGGACTTAATTATTATGAAATAGAATAAAATAATGTTCAGTTAAAATTAATCCATAGCATGTTATATGAATTCCATCTTTGAAACCTTTATATGATTAATATTCCTAAGAATATATAATTAAGAAACTTTTTCTCTTAAAAAAGATAGTTGGAATATACAAATATTCAAGCACAAGAGTATTATTGTTTATATTGAGTTCTTCAGGAGCAGAGAACCCAATGATTATGCTGCTCGTTTTATTGTCTTGCAGACATAAAATGAAGGTCAAAAATGAAATGGAAGAATGTCACATATAAATGGAGCCTCAGCTTCTGACTGAGTATTCATTACGTCAGTATGCTCTTTTTTCCCCCCTTAAATTTGCTTTAAAATCATACTCTAAAGGAAAACAACAAAATAATGTGCTCTGATACTATTAAAGGGATAGCATTGCCATTTCACTTGAATCGGTGGTAGTACTATTAATTTCTCCCTTTTTAATGCACACTTTAGCTAGCCTATGACCCATACCACAGAACATCAGCTACACCCCAGGGACCAGACATTAGCAGCATGTGCTACGAATGGTTTATCCCACAATTGCTATGAAATAAAAGCTGATGGAAATGGGCCACTGGTGAATTACTTGCCAGCAAAAACAACAATATTTGTGTCCCTACTAAAAAACTCTGCCCCAGAAGGGGTGTGTGGGTGCAGGTTTACTTGTATTGATAGAGAAGGATGGGGAGTGAACAGGTCCAAGTCTGCAGTTAGGCATTGCCATTTATTGTAGTTAAACAAAATATATTTTAGCAGTTGAATCTATACCACAGCTAATTAAAGCACGGTTTGGATATACACAATCACACAAGCAAAATAAAATAAAAATTATTTCCAAATAAAGTATTTCATCGGTTCTTCCCTCTTATAAAAGAAACATTCATATGATTTTAATCTTTTGATGTAGGTCATCTTTCTATAGTTATACAGAGGAAGAAAATTAAAATCTCACAGCAGGTTCTTCACAGAACCAATTTATCTTTGCTTTTTTCTTTTATTTAAGAACATTACTTCTTCTTGCATATCGCTTTTCTACTAAACTCAGTCGATATCAGAAATATTTATGTTCTCATAGGAGAAATGCAAAGAGATTGAGAGATGTTACTATACTTATAAAAATATATAATTCTAACTCAGTACAATCTAGATACAAAGACCTTGTCTGCACTGAATTGGTGTACTTGATTTATTTAAATACAATGTTACAATATACTATCAATTACTCTTCAGCTTCTTGTTTTAAACTGGATTTAATATTAGTAACCTCTCACCTTCCTTTAAAGAGAATGGAAGTGAGCAAGATATGAAGGAAAATGAGCTGAGTTTGTAAGAATAAAATGGCACACACTAAAAGGGAACAGACCCGTTAATTATCCTGCGTACGGGTTTACACACACACACATTCTTGTCTGTGATTAACTGGATTGTACAACTGTTGTTCCTTTTGCTGAAAGGTTTGACCTTTTGCTTAAGTCCAATCTCACCAAGGAAATCATTATTCATTTCTCTCCTACTCAAAGTCTAGATGCAGATTTGAAAATGTTATTTATTGTCTGGCTGTTAGTCTTTAACATACAGCAGTTATTACTAAAGGAGACAGCTGGCTGCAAGGACCTATCCTTTACTGCCCCCAAGGCCACGCATACCTAATTCAAGGGTATCAGATAATGGTATGTGGCATGATTTACATGTAGAGAATTTGGAATTCATTGTGAGCCTATTTATAACTACAGCACCTTCGATGGAAAAGATGATTTAATAGAGGTTGTAAGGGTTTTCTGACAAGAGGCATTAATAGTAGAACCTTTTCCCAAGTGCCGCAAACAGTGGTGCAGAGATGTAGCTGCCTGAATTCTTTTTCATTGGCGACCCTTTTTCTGCTCATTAGCACTTACATTCCTGGGTTGGGAAGCTACTGTTTTAACGCTAATTTGTATGTAATGAGCGTATTCAATGCAAGGAGACTCTCCTTCATTAAGGAAGCTGAAAAAGTCTGGCAACTCAGATGAAAAAGACATCTCATCTTATGGAAATTTTACAAGACTGGTTTTTGCAGAAGGGTCTGCTTTCTAGATGGTCAAGGCAGAAGATAAAGATTCTTTAAAGGTCTTTTCAAAAGAGTTAAAAACAGGCATTTCAGACAATTCATCTCCCTTCCATAAAACCAACTCTAACATATGATGCTGCCTCTGGATATTAAGATCATACAGGCAAGTCTATTTTCTTACACAAACACTGTACTGCCAGTCACTTCAGAAGGCATTTTGGGTAGTTTGACTATTTTGTAAAATATGTTTATCCAATGGTTATGAGAACTAATCACACATTTGAAAAAACAGTTGGATGGAACGTGTTAGTAAAGAAGTGTCCTTGATTAATAAGACTTCTGGCTTATCATAGTAAACATATCAGTACTTTTGGTGGTGCTTTATATTTTTACTTTGAAATATAAAACCAGTATTCTACAGCAAATTTCATATGAAATGCATCTAGGGGGCCAGGCTGGGCATGGCAGCTCACACCTGTAATCCAAGCCTCTGAGACCAGCCTGAGCAAGAGCAAGACCTCGTCTGTAAAAGCCAGGGGTTGTAGCTGATGCCTATAGTCCCCACTACTTGGGAGATTGAGGCAAGAGACTTTTTAAACTCAAGAGTTGGAGGTTGCTGTGAGCTGTGAAACCATGGCACTCTGAGGGTGACAAAGTTAGACTCTGTTAAAAAAAAAAAAAAATGCAGTTTCATTCAGGCATAAAGTGTTTCCTCTAGATTACTGTCAATTCAAGTTCAAGCTTTAAAAACATCTAGATGCCATAAAGGCCAATGTGCACTAGGTTGGATTTTACTATTTGTTACATTATAAAGATTCTGAAGACTGGATTTGAATCAACATCTTTAGTTTCTTGAATTAATCATTCTAATCTTCGTTTTTTTTTTTTAATTCATTCATCATTTATATCATATAAACAGTATCTTCCAAGAAAAATAGTTATCGATGGAAAATGATGTTCTTAGCACCTACACATATTATCCCAAATCCAAAAACATTTCCTGTGCCATTTCCTGTTGTTGTAGCACTTGCATGCATTTAAGTGTCTGGATTCGATTGCCTGGAACTATTGCAGTATAGAAAAGCACACGCCTCAGACTGCCCAAACCGTCTTGTGTGAACCAAAAAAGGGAAACAAGATACTTCCATTTCATTTGGCTCATAACAACTGGTGACAACAGGCCTGCTTGAAAAACCAGGAATGAATTTATTCCATATTGTTTATAAATTGCCATTTTGATTCAGTTTTATAAAGGCTAAAAGGCAAACATAACAAAAACTATCAAAACTAAGGCAGATGGTGTGATCCCATATTCTCAGACTTTTATCAAACCAAAGGAAATCAGAATCAAGTTTTTTCAAAGATACAAATAGTATGGTTCAGCTCAGACGATCTAAGGCAGTGGTTCTCAACCTGTGGGTCACGGCCCACAGGAAGTGTATTAAAGGGCACGGCATTAGGAAGGTTGAGAACCACTCATCTAAGGAATGAGTTCCTGTTCCCTCTTATTCACTGCCCATTAATCAGTGTGAACTCAGTATGCACAACAGTGCCTTCTGTCAACAGGATTTTGAGGAGTAGGGAGGGGAGAGAGAGATACAGGCCAGCAGTCGGCAGTGAGCATTTTCAATGAAATTGAGAGAGAAGTGTTGAAATGTGTGATAAATTCATGATGACCATGTCACCAAATTGAACAGCATTCATTGATGAAGACATAAAGAATATTGTAATTGATAGTTTATTTTCATTAAAGATGATTTAATAGAGCTTGTTCATTAACGTGAAAAATTTAGAGTGTTTTCCTTGATGTTCCTAATTGTTTAACATAAATATGGGCCTTATCATACTTAGGGTCTACCATACTAAATTTTTTACTATTTATCTGAAATTTGCACTCAAGTGAGCATTCTGTATTTGAAACCTATGGACCCTTCACTCCAAAAAGGGAGTAGTATTAAAAGTGTGTTAGTCAAGTACATCTCAAATGAGTAGCCTGGGTATTTATTCATACCAAGGTGCTCCCATGTTCTACATCCTTTCTAAAATCATCTCAAATGAGTTAGATAAAGAGAGTAAATATACAGTTGTATACACTTATATATAAAGCCACTTGGAAAGCCACATCTTACTTTAGAATATCAGCTACTATTACACGATATCCTTTTCCAGAGGTATAACAATAAACCATAAACAAGGAAATGATTACATTTCTTTCAAACAATTTTAAAATGCACACTTACAAATTGATAACTAAACCTGGGAATTTGAAATACATGCATTCTCAGACTCATGTAAGAAATAACCTATCCAGGCCTTAGAAGGTATGTCTCCAAAGTAAAATAAAAATGCATGACCTGTACTTTGTGTGAAGTTGTGAAAATGAATTATTTTTATCATGTTTAGAAAAATCTTTAACACTTCATGTTATAAGAGCCTTATTTTCAAGTATCCAAAGAAATGACAACTGAGTTTATTCTTCTCGAAGCCTGGTACACCAGTTTGACATGCATGGCTAGGATCACAGGTGTGAGCCATCACGCCTACCCAGTGAAAATATTAGTTGGTACTGCCCTGGGATCTACAATATTTCTGACCAAATTATCTCCAAGTGCATTGTTGGTAAATTTTATAACTGAGATAGAAAATTCATAAAGACATCTAAGCACAAAGGTGGAAATAATCAACCCAATGCACTAGTTTAAGATACCTGTGTGACATCCAAGTAAAACGATTTTCTTTCTCCTAGGATATAGTGATAGGATTGCCAGGTAAACTGTAAGATATCTAGCTAAATTTGAATTTCATATAAACAAGTAATTGTTTAACATAAATATGGGCCTTATCATACTTAGGGTCTACCATACTAAATTTTTTACTATTTATCTGAAATTTGCACTCAAGTGAGCATTCTGTATTTGAAACCTATGGACCCTTCACTCCAAAAAAGGAGTAGTATTAAAAGTGTGTTAGTCAAGTACATCTCAAAATTTATATAAAACAACAAAAGAACTAGCATTGCTAAGCACTATTTACACTATTTATAAAGAAGAAAACGGAAGGAACCACACTCCATAGTTTTAAGACTTATTATGTAACTATAGTATCCAAGGCAATTTATATTGGTGGAAAAATAGATACATATCAACCAATAGGACAGAAATCAAGAAGACAGATATAGACCCACACAAAGATGCCCAACTGACGTTTAATGAAAGTGAAAAAGTAATTCAGTAGTCAAAGGACGATCTTTTAAAAAGGTGCTGGCACTCTTAGCTATCAGTAGCCAAAAAAAGTGCCCTTTGACCTCAATCTCAGACTTCATACACAAATTAACTCAAAAACGGATCCTAGTTTCTAAATGTAAAACATAAAACTGTAAAACCTTTTGGAAGAGAAAATAGGAGGAAACTTTTAGTCTCCTGGGATTAGACGGAGAGCTTTTCTTGGAGATGACACCACAAACACTGTCAGGGGCCGTGCCCGGGCCCGGCACGCCCCTGAGTAACAACATCGCGCTGAGAGGAAGTACATCCCCTGCGGCTTTAATGATAAACAAGTTTAAGGAAGTAACCCTAATTGGCCCGGAGGCCGCATGCTGCGCTC
>CAUYPK010125732.1:0-11754 GCA_963574355.1 Loris lydekkerianus
GGAGGGAAGGGCGGGAGACAAGAATATCCAAAGGTGAACTTCTTAATAGGGTTGGTGAGGGTGGGTAGAGATTCACTTCCTCCCTCATCAGAGACCAGGAGCCAGTAGCTGCTGCAAGAGCTCCAGGGAGAGTGGCCTTGAAAGTGCCTTTTTCAATCTCTCATGTCCCTCCCTCAGAACATCTCTGGCTCCTATGTACTATGTATCAATCTCTACTCCCAACACTTTGTCCCAGAACTTGGGTCTGAACTGATACCCTTAACCCTAGAGTCCCTGCCTATAGCTCCTACCCTCAGCCCTAGTGCATAACAGCTGCTGATTAATTGTAAACATGGATTCCATTTGTCCTAGATGACTGCTCATGAGGTTTTAATGGCATCATTCCCTAAATGGCCACAGAATCAGAATTCCCCTACAGCTCTCCTGTGATCCCATCCTCCTGTAACCCCTATGCTGGAGAGAGCCAATGTTTGGATGTGAACCCTCCACCCCATGAATGGCTATATCCAAGGGCAGGAACATTACATGTGAGCAGGCAAGGAAATAAAGTGGTAAGAAGTGATATCTGGCTGTGTTTAGCACCTAACTTGCATCAAAGAAAGGTGGTAATGTAATGGGAAAAGGGCACACTTCTAGGCAAGTATCTTGTAGGTCAGGCAAGGCTTTAATCTCTCCCAGACTTTCTGGAAGCTCCTATAATATCACAAATAAGTAATAATCCTATAATAAGTCTTAGATATGGATGGCCTCAGACACCTGTAGTGTCCATTCATCTCAGAGCTTTGTCTAATCCCCTGGGATACCTGCACTCTTCACTTCAGGCAGGCTGGACTCTCTGTCCCTTCCCTCCCATCCAAGCCCTGTAAGTCCTGCCCGTTTTCCCAGAACTAGATCCTCTTTGAGGTGTCTCTGATGACTACAATGAAGTCTTATGTAGTAAAGTAGTTCTGCAGAGGTTGCTATAACTTCTACAAGGACCTGGACCTTGTGCAATAATTACCGTGACGTCTACAGCCCCTGGACCACTGCAGGTGTAAAGAATGACAGTGAACACCTGAGTGATGGTGCAGGTCCAGGCAAGAGAAGGAACTCACCCAGGATAGCTCAGACACTGGTACCCAGTAAGGGCTCCTGAGTCTTGTCCCAGTGTCCTTCTCTGTAGACCCACAGTCACCACTTCCTGGAGCTTCAAGAAGGTCCCAGAACCCAATGTCTTGTACATACCTAAAGGGAACAGAAAGGACCACAACAGAGCCCAGGAAAAACACAAGTAATAATTGGAAAAGGATCAGCTTTTTCCAATCCAACCTCATTACAACTGCATAGCCAGAGATGGCACTGAATTTCCTACATAATATAAAGGAGTGTGTGTGCTTCCCTTCGTACATTTCCAAATACATACTCACTAAAATATAGTTTTGCTATTGAAATTAAGAAACATCCCTGTTAAAGATTAGAGCAGGTGGCTCGGCGCCTGTAGCTCAGTGGCTAGAGCACCAGCCAGGTACACCGGAGCTGGCAGGTTCAAACCCAGCCGGGGCCTGCCGAACAACGACAGCTACAACCAAAAAATAGCCGGGCATTGTGGCAGGTGCCTGTAATCCCAGCTCCTTGGGAGAGTAAGGGAAGAGAATAGCTTAAGCCCAAGAGTTTGAGAGTTTGAGGTTGCTGTGCACTGTGACGCCACGGCACTCTACCGAGGGCAACATAATAAAACTCTGTATCAAAAAAAAAAAAAAGAAAAAAAAAGATCAAAGCAGTTGAGGTGTCTCTGATGACTACAGTGAAGTCATCACTGACTTTAGGATGGGGAAAAAAATCAATATTTGTGTTATGAATCTTTACAAAATTTTCCAGTTGACCTCCTCGGAAAGCTCCCCTGAAATATGGGTCAGGATTTTGTTTTATACATCAGGCAAGTGAGGCTCAGGGAGGTTAAGCAGACTTTTTAGTTTCACACAGCTACTAAGAACTAGAGCCAGTACCATTTCCCCAGTTGGACTGATTCCAGGACCCATGTTTGAAATAAGGAACAACTTCTTCTTTATATACGTACTTTGGGCAAGAGCAACTGACACATGCCACTGATGAGTGTGCATCCACTTTGGATGGTAATATGACAATATTTATTAATAATAAATAAGCCTCTAGTTAAGCTGAAAGTGATCCTACATTATGATGTAGCTTTTATACTCTTAGTTCACAACCTGGAAAATATCTGCCATGAGAGAGAGCACAAGGAAATAAGTAACAAGAATATTCATTGCCACATCACTTATGAAAATAAATCTGTAGGAGGAAAATGTTCATCAATAGGACATTGAGGCTAGGCATAGTGGCTCATGCCTGTAACCCTAGCACTCTGGGAGGGTAAGGTGGGTGAATAGCTTGAGATCACAAGTTCAAGACCAGCCTGAGCAAAAAGCAAGACCCCTGTCTCTAATAAAAATAGAAAAATTAAGGCAAGCGGATCGCTTGAGCCCAGGAGTTGGAGGTTACTATGAGCTATGATGCCATGACACTTTACCCAGGGCAACAGCTTGAGACACTTATCTCAAAAAAAAAAAAAAAAAAAAAATTGAAAAAGTACACTGTGGCACACTCATACAATGGAATCATTACATAGTGGCAAAAATAAATGGAATAGAAAATCTACAGTAATCAGCACAGGTGGGGTGACAATAGCAAGGGAGACAAGGGCAACTACAGTATGAATTCCAGCACATACAGAGAGTTAAACCCATACAAAAGAATATTTCATACTGATTAGGAACGCAGTCATTAGTATTAAAAGTATAAATTGTAAAAACAGGCCAGGCGAGGTGGCTTACACCTGTAGTTCTAACACTCTGGGAGGCTCAGAAGGGAGGCTCCCTTCAGCTCAGGAGTTGGAAACCAGTGTGAGCTAGAGTGAGACCCCATCTCTACTAAAAACAGAAAAATTAGCTGAGTGTTGTGGCAGGTGCCTGTAGTCTCAGCTACTTGGGAGGCTGAGGCATGGGGATCACTTGAAACCAGGAGTTTGAGGCTGCTATGAGCTAGGCTGAGGTCACAGCACTCTAGCCTGGACAACAGAATGAGACTCAGTTTCAAAAAGAATTCTAAAAACAAATTTCAACAGAATGACTACAAATACACATTGTGATCAGTTATGTGTGTAACATAATGCTTCTTAGTCTAGGGTTTCTGTTAAATAACAGTAAAGGAAATTGGATAAATAATTTACCTAATACCCTGAAAAATTCAGAAATACAAAGTGTAAATTGCCAACTAAGACACTGCCATTTACATTTTTTTCTAGTTGGCAGAAAATGCTAATGGAATTCAGTTCTGATTACTCAAAGTTGGTTCACATCACACATTCAATCAGGGTAATAAAAGAACATAACCAGTCTACCGTGGAGTTAGATCGGGACATAAAATTTTTTGCTTGAAAGTAATGACTTTGTAGCACATGGAACATTGGTCAACTGCTTCACCACATTATTTACAAGTGACTAGATGTCCACAAGAAATAAAAACTACAGCAAATACTTCTATTCATACAGATTTTGCAAAGCTTCTCCTTTTGCAAGAGCCTTAGCCACTTGTCAGTATGAATCTCTTTCTGCAAAGAAGTCTGACTTTATTCATCTTTTCTACTGTCTTTCTGAGCACTCACTTGATCTTTAATCAGAAATTCAAATAATTTACAGTAGTTCCCAGATATCTTAATTTTTTTCTCCATTATTTCCTTCCTTCCTTCCTTCCTTCCTTCCTTCCTTCCTTCCTTCCTTCCTTCCTTCCTTCCTTCCTTTCCTTCCTTCCTTTCCTTCCTTCCTCTGCTCCTCCTCCTCCTTCTCTCTCTCTCTCTCTCTTCTTTCTCTCCTCTCCTTATCTCCTCTTCTTCTTTCTCTCTCTCCTTCTCTTTTGGCAGTCTCATTCTGTCACCCTGGGTGAAGTGTTGTGGCATCATCATAGCTCACAGCAACCTCATCTTCCTGCTTCAGCCTCCTGAGTACCTGCCATAATGCCCAACTAGTTTCGTTTCGTTTCTTCTCTTCTCTTCTCTTCTCTTCTCTTCTCTTCTCTTCTCTTCTCTTCTCTTCTCTTCTCTTCTCTTCTCTTCTCTTCTCTTTTCTTTTCTTTTCTTTCTTTCCTTCTTGAGACAAAGTCTCACTATGTCGCCCTTGATTGAGTGCTATGGTGTCACAGCTCACAGCAACCTCAAAGTCTTGGGCTTAAGTGATTCTCTTGCCTTAGCTTTCCAAGTATCTGGGACTACAGGTGCTTACCACAATGCCTGGCTATTTTTTTGCTGTAGTTGTCGTTGTTGTTTGGCAGGCCCTGGCTGGGTTCGAACCCACCAGCTCCGGTGTATTGGGCTGGTGCCCTAGCTGCTGAGTGCTGAGCTACAGGTACTGAGCCCACCTGACTAGTTTTTTTTTTTTGTTGTTTGTTTGTTTCTTTGTTTTTTCTATTTTTGGTAGAGACAGGGTTTTTCTCTTGTTCAGGCTGGTCTCGAGTTCCTAACCTCAAGCAATCCATCTGCCTTGGTCTCCCAGAGTGCTAGGATTACAGAAATGAGCCACCATGCCTGGCCCCTCCATTATTTTCTTAAGGTCCTTGACACTGAATCCCATTTGTCTCAGCTTCTTCTACGACAGGATTTTGGAAGATGATATCATCAATTCTTTTATTAGTGATAGTATTTTTTTAGCAGTTGTTACCAAAGATTCCTTAAGTGAATGGGTTAAATGAATATTGTTTATATATTCATGTCCTTTCTCTTCTAATAGATATTTCCACCCTGGATATCACTTAGCCTGTTATTCCAAGGGTCTTCACTGGGATTCCAATGAGTTAGCCCTCCTCCACATTTAAAACACTTTACTTTATCACCCTCTCCTAAAGCATAAAATTCATCTCTTTTTTTTTTGAGACAGAGTCTCAAGCTGTTGCCCTGGGTAGAGTGCCATGGCATCACAGCTCACAGCAACCTCAAACTCTTGGGCTTAATCAATCCTCTTTCTTCAGCCACCTATAGCTGGGACTATAGGTGCCCACCACAACACCTGGCTATTTTTAGAAATGAGGTCTTGCTCTGGCTCAGGCTGGTCTCAAACTTGTGAGCTCAGGCAATCCACCCATCTCGGCCTCCCAGAGTGCTAGGATTACAGGTGTGAGCCACCGTGCCAAAAGAAGCAATTAGGAAAGTGTCATCTGTACTCTGATCAGGCACCATCATAAGGTTCCCAATTTTTCACCACAACAGAAGTACTGCACTTGGTCATCAATACTTGTGTAGTAGTTAGCTAGCACTAGCTAACTCACTTGGGGTTAAATGGGCATAGTTGGTGTCTCATATATCTACAACCTGTCCAATTCTCAGAAGATAGTCTGCATGAGTCTCAGATGGCCTGCCTAAACCAAAATGATTTCTGTTTCCCAGTTAGTTTTCAAATTTGTATTGATCATTCTGGACACCAAGAATTGTAGGTTGTATGGCACTGTTTTCAAAATAAAAGCTGTTGATAAATTTGCAATTTGGTGATACTTTCCTTTGTCTTCCATCCAACTTCTGAGTCTCCCTATTTCCATCTATCTACTTTTGCATGACAACGAAAGCACCACATGGTGTCTGCTTCACCAGCATAAAGAAAACCTGCTCATGCCAATGTTGATGCTGAAACAGGTCTACTACTTGGAAACTTAGAAAAAGTTTTTAATCTACTAAACTCTTCTACAAATGATTCATTCCTATTGATGTCTGTAGGTACATAAGCTTTATTTATTTATTTATTTTTTATTTATTTTTTTTTTTTTTAGAGACAGAGTCTCACTTTGTTGCCCTCAGTAGAGTACCCTGGCGTCACAGCTCACAGCAACCTCCAGCTCTTGGGCTTAGGCGATTCTCTTGCTTCAGCCTCCCGAGTAGCTGGGGGTACACAAGCTTTAGATACTTCAAAACTGTTAAAAGTCATCTCTTGAAAATAGGACTTGTTCACCTTTTCACATCTGGATAGCTGGCCCCAACTGCCAGTGGTGATTGATTCCAAGAGGAGGGTTCCGAAAGAGGGGTGTTCCAAACCCCAATCTGGAAAAGCCAAATTTGTGGATGGGCCTCTACCGAGATGAAGGAAACTAAAGTACCTGTGTCTCCCTCACTTATCTCCACCAGCTGGCCCATACCCTGGAGAAACCCCAATTCTAGAAACCCAAGTATGGCCATGTCAGGGACTCTAAAAAACACTGGCATGGTCCATCAGTTTCCAGCCTGAGCCCAGGAATTTGAGGTTGCTATGAACTAGATGGAGGCCATAGAACTCCAGTCTGGGTGACAGGTCAGGCGTGGTGGCTCACACTTGGAATCCTTGCATTCAGGGAAGCTAAGGCAAGTGAATTTCTTGAGCTCAGGAGTTCGAGACTAGCCGGAGCAAGAGTGAGACCCGGACTCTGCTAAAAATAGAAAAAAAAAATAGCCAGTTATGGTGACACATGCCTGTCCCAGCTACTCAGGAGGCTGAGGCAAGGGGATTTCTTGAGCCCAGGAGACTGTGTTTGCTGTGAGGCTGTGAGCTATGATGATGTCACAGTACTCTACCCAGGGCAACAGAGTGAGACTCTCACTCTCTCAAAAAAAAAAAAGTTATAAATCAGGAAAATTATCAAGGTAAATGAAGCAAATTTGTAAATGGATTGATAGAGAAATTACTGTTGTTGAAATATATATAAAATACACAGTTTGTAGGGAGAGCAGATTAAAATAATTGCTTTTGGCATAGTAGATGTGTGTTTTATGTACATATTTGTCAGAATGTGTATGTGTGTGTTGCTGTGGCTGAAACACAATAATTTTGGGTATGTCTGTGTTTTAGAGTTCAAATTCTATCACCCTATATACACATAGGTGTAGCTTTCTCCTCATCTCAGACAAGGCCTAGGCTTCCTCTCTTGGGGCTTAGAGACACCAAAAGTGATAGATAACAAGAATTGCTGTATAGGTTGCATAAAAATGTATATAGAAAATTCCATAAGCTCTGACTGAGACCATCAAGCCTAGTCCCCAGCTCCCTCCCACTACCCACTACTCTTACTAAGTCCCCATCTGAGACTTCTAGAGCTGCAATTAAGGGTATGGTCAGCAAAGGGTCATGCCTCCATTTTGGTTTTCCTTCCTTAAAATTAAAGCTGCAGCGCCTGTGGCTCAAGGAATAGGGCGCCAGCCCCATATGCCAGAGGTGGCAGGTTCAAACCTGGCCCCTGCCAAAAACTGCAACATAAATAAATAAAAAATAAGTGTTTAAAAAAAAAAAAAAAAAACAATGTCTTCATTTCCCCCCATTTTCTTTCTGTATTTATTTTTTACCTCTTTCATTCTTTCTTCTCTCCTTTATCCCTTTGTTTTCCTCCCCTCTCCCCTCCCCTACTTTCCCTATCTCAATAAGGCCTCTCTTTGTTGCCCAGGCTGGTCTTAAGCTCCTGATCACAAGTAAACCTCCTACCTTAGTCTCCCAAAGTGTTGGAATTAAAGATATGAGCCACTATGCACCAGAGAGAGAAGTTATTACGTAGAATAATTCCTAAAACTATATTCAGGGTTCCTGTTAGGGTGGAGAGCTCAGTAGGTGCTCCAGACCAAGATTAGGACATAAAAGTATAAAATTTATTTTATCTTCTTAGAAGGACAGAGGGAGTGAAAGAGAGTGAGGAAACAGAGGGAGGAATGTGAACAAGGAGGCCTGCTATCTCAAAGAAAAATGAAAAATGCCAGCAGAGATGCCAAGTAGTGGGTTAATTTAAGGGAGACAAAGAGAAAAAATGTAATTGTAGCCAATTTGCTAGATACTGTGAATCTGTTCCCTCCACTCCTTATATCTTAGTGGCTGCATGATAAGCAGCTGTCTTGCTGCTGGGAAAACGTCACAGGTGTTTCTGATCCTGAGGCCTGATGCTCATACCCTATTATCAGTAAGGGACTACTCAGGAACTGATGAGGCTATAAAACAGATTCTGAAAGACAAGGAGCAGGTGAATATAAGGAGAAAAATTTAAATTTTCTGTTTAGCTGTTGGGTTTCTTTTAGATGTTGTGAAAAGAGAGCTCTCAGCAGGAAGTATGCCTGTCAGCAAGTCAGCTAGGAAGAGGAAAAAAAAACTATGAGCAGAGAGATTGATTTTAGCCCTTACTGAAAACTATGAGTTAATTTTTCTGTTATTTCACTATGAAGATTGATCATTCTTTTATTTCTATGTGTATTAAGAGACTAAACATAAGCTTCATTTATGTTCACCCCATGTATTTTGTTCACTGACAATCTCCTTTACTTGTTCTGTTCTCTCATCAGTGTTGGATGATAGAGACAGCCCTTCCTAAAGAGCAGGCCATGCAAGACCCTAAGACCCCACACCTGTAAAGGCTTCCTAGACTTTCTCCACATCCCCTCTCTGTCATACCATTTCCATGGCTCTGTGGATACTTCTGCCCAGACCACTTTCCCTGAATCATGTTCTGAGCTCAGAGGAGGCTGTTGCACAGCAACAGAGGCTGGGAGCCAAATATAGCCCCTAGAAGGAAGAGCAATCCCAGCTAATGCTGGTGCTTTAAAAAAACTAGATAAAAATCATACCTCCAAAAAATCCTCAAAAGTAGCCCACCTCTTTTCCTTGCCAAGGTCCCCTTCCCATGTATGTAGCCTGCATTTCTTTTCTTTTAAATTTCAGATTATCATGGAGTACATTAGATTAGGTTATATAGTTTGGTTGTGTAAAGTCAAAGTCCAAGTTGTAGTTGTGCCCTTTACTCAGGAAATGTGAAGTGTGCCCATGCAATGTACCCATTGGGTGGGAATTTACCCAACCCCTGGGCTCCCTCCCCCTATGTCAGCAGTTCTCGACCTGTGGGTCATGACCCACAGGAACTGTATTAAAGGGCCACGGCATTAGGAAGATTGAGAACCACTGCCCTATATGAATCTAATTGAGTTTTTCTCTCAAATGAACATGTAGTTGTTACTCTACTGGTTTTAATTAGGTACTGAGTATGTGTGGTGTTTGTTTTTCCATTCTTGTGGGTATTTTGCTTAAGTAAATATTCTCCAAATCCATCCCAGTGGTTACAAAAGATAAAATCTCCATTTTTTTATGCAGCCTACCTTTCTAGGCCTATTGGCAAAGCACTCTGTGCTCTGCGCAAAATGCACCACTGGTTCATCCCTTCATCCATTCACCCCAGGGTCTCATTAACATGATCAGGGTTACATTTGCAGGTGGTTTGTTTCCTGCACACTTGGAATGGCATTCCATTTTCAGGGCCACCTAATAAAGCAGTGGTTTTCAACCTTCCTAATGCTCCGACCCTTTAATACAATTCCTCATATTGTGGTGACCTCCAACCATAAAATTATTTTCATTGCTATTTCATAACTGTAATTTTGCTACTGTTATGAATTGTAATGTAAATATCTGATATGCAGGAGACCCTGAAAGGGGTCCCGACCCACAGGTTGAGAACCGCTGCTATAAAGGAGTGGTGCCAATACTCTGTTTCAAGATAAGGAAACTGTGTCTTGGTGAGAACCAAGCCTGCCTTTCCTTTGAAAATGCAGTTTGCAATAATTTATGAGGAGAGCACAGAGCTAGCATTCAGCAGGTCTGGGCTTTAGCTGCAGCTTCTGAAGGCACATAAAAGTGCTCTAAAGTCTCAGGTCAGTGTCTCACTTACCCAGAGTTGATGATCCAGGTCCTCATGTACCAGTATGTGGTGCCTGCTCTGGGAGACACCTGTTGCTCATCTAACCGCCCCTCCCACCCTCCTTTCCTCTGGAGGAGGCTGTTCTACCCCTGTCAGTGGGGTCTTGAAAGTAGTTCTAACCACCTGTTCCCTCCACAGGAGTCAAACCACCCTCACAACCCAATCACCATGTGATTCTGGCCATGTGAGGGCAAGGCTAATATTGTCATTACTCACAATATCAGTAATCAGGTTTTAAGCCACATAAATGAGGCAGCGTCCTCCCCTGATGGGAAGTTCAGATGCCTCTGAGGTGGGGCAAGTGTGTCACCCTTATTATGAGACATTACCTTCCTATCTGACTAACTTGCCTCAGGGCAATGGTTTTCACTCCTTTCTTACATCAGGGTCCTCTCCTCCCAGGGCTTCCCTAACAGCTGACACCTCCTTAGCATTCCTCCCCATACCTCCTTCCCAGAAAGTACACACCACCACCATCAGAGACACAAGTGAGCACATCTTAGTCTGAAGGAAATAATTCAGGGAATGACAGAAGTAGAGGCAGCTCCAAGAGTCCACATTTGCGGCTGCCATCTCCGGGTAATTTCATCTTATGAAGAATAGAGCTTCATTACTCATTTGTCATCTCATTGCTTTATTCATGAGATTTGAGGTCAGGGATAAAAATTAACACTGCATTTCCACTTACTGAACTATTTTGTGTCCTCTCATCAACGTTACAAATCTTACTTTTCTATAATCTTACTTTTCTGTTTCTTGTTTATCTAGTGTTTCTACACTACATAGGATGCTGGATTTTTGTCTGATATATGTGTGTGTGTGGTGTATAGTCATGTTAAGAAAGTATCCACCAAGCCATGTGAGTCTCAGGTACTTGGGAGGCTGAGGCAGTAGGATCACTTGAGCCCAGAAGTTCAACCCCAGCCTGGGCAGTACAGAAAAATCTTAATCTGTTAAAAAAAAAAAGTATCCACCAATTCCCATCATTTTCTTTTCTTTCTTTCTTTCTTTCTTTCTTTCTTTCTTTCTTTCTTTCTTTCTTTCTTTCTTTCTTTCTTTCTTCTTTTTCTTTTTTTTTTATGTTGTTGTTGAGACACAGTTTCACTATGTCACCCTTGGTAGAGTGCTGTGGCATCACAGCTCACAGCAATTCAAACTCTTGGGCTTAAGCAATTCTCTTGCCTCAGCCTCTCAAGTAGCTGGAACTACAGGCACCCGCCACAATGCCTGGCTATTTTTTGTTGCAGTTGTCATTGTTGTTCAGCTGACCCAGGCCAGGTTTGAATCCACCACCCTCAGTGTATGTGGCTGGCGCACTGTGCTATGGGCACCAAGTCAATTCCCATCATTTTCTTGAATCTTTTCAACATTTATGGCTGTAACCCCACCACTTTAGGATGCCAAAGTGGGGGATCACTTCAGGCCAGTAGATTGAGATCAGCCTGGGCAATACAATGACACCCCCATCTCTATGGAAATTTAAAAAATTAACTTAGCAAGGTGGCACATGCTTGTGGTCCCAGCTTCTCAGGAAGGCTGCAGTAGGAGGATTGCTTGAGCCTAAGAGGACTGTATGATCATGCCACTGCACTGCAACCTCAGCAACATAGCAAAAACATGCAAATTGATATTGATGCTGCTGTCAAGACCTTTTCTGCACGTATAGAGGTGATCACATAATTTTTATTTTTGGCTTATTAATACAATAGATTATATTATTGGATTTCATGATATCAAGACAACTTTGATTTCTTAGAATGGGAAAGATCAATATCATGATTTGGGCTGTGTGTGTGTGCCTGTGCGCATGTGTGTGTGTGTGTTGTAGAATTGTGTTTGCCGATATATATATATATATATATATATATATATATATATATATATATATATATATGTTTTTTTTATAGATTTGTTTTCGAGTTATTATTTAAATTGTCTGCATGGTGTAAAGTGATTTATATTATAATAAAATTAAAAAAAAAATAATTAATAAAAAAAAAAATAAATATATATATTTATATA
>CAUYPK010125737.1:0-43428 GCA_963574355.1 Loris lydekkerianus
GATGTGCGATCTCCAACCTTCTCTCCTGGTATAGCTCGAATCCTCCAGGTTACTTACTAAATTTCCATCCTTTAACTCTCCTTCTGGACGGGAGCCTCTGTGAAAAGCTGGCTTCAGTCCGCCATCTTGTCTCTCTCCCCCACCCAGAATGATTTTTGAAATTACTTATTAATTAAATCATATACCCTCCTGCCTCCCCCACCCCGAATCTCCCTCATTGTACTTAAAACGACTTCTTCTCTCTGTTACCATATTCCTTATCCTCTGGCCCCATCAGGCTCCTTTCTGTTCTGCAAACCCACAGAGCTTTTTCCTGTCGCGGTGAGCTTGAACTTGCTCTATCTCCTGAACCCTGTCAGGACCACTTTTTCTACCGTTTGAGCCACTTTTCCCCACGGCTTCTGAAATGACTGTCTCGTTGTTGCAGAGGGCTCACCTCAAGTGCCACCATTTCAGAAAGAAGTTCATTAATCAGCTCATGCATAATAGAAATTTCTGTCCCTTCTCACCCTCACTTTACTCTCTTTATTCCCTTTACACCTCTAGATACAGACTTTCTGTTATCAGCATGTTTGGTTTCTCTTTTTTATTTTATTGCTGTTTTTTTTTTTTATATCTATCTCACCAAGTAGAGTATAAGGTCTATGAGACCAGGGACCTTTTGTGTCTGATTTGTAAACCTACATCCTGGCATGTAAAACAGTCCCTAGGGATATTGTTGTTAAAGGATACAAAATTATAGCTCAATAGAAGGAATACATTCTACTGTTGTCTACCACTGTAGGTGACTATAGTTAGCAATAATATACTATACAGTTTCAAATATCTAGAAGAAGAATATTGAGTGTTCCCAAGCCAAACAAATGATAAATGTTTGAGATAATATATTTGCTAACCTGATACATTCTATCCATGAAACATCACTGTGGACCCCATAATTATATCCAATTATTATGCACAAATTTAAAAAAAGAAAGTATATAAAAAGTCCCCAATGCATAATAACTACTTACTAAATATTAGTTGAAAAAATAAAACATTTCTTCTCTTTCTCCACTTTATTCTCTACTGTTTCACATAGAGACTCATACCTCATGACTATTCAACAATATTTACCCATTCCACATACATTTATCGAGCATCTTTTATATGCCAAGCTTTGGGTAAAGCACTGGTAAAAAAGAAAGGTAATTAAAGTCCTATTTTCCTTAAAGCTTTGTGGAAAACTCTTTGCCTATCCTCTGTGAGTTGATAGACCTTGATTTCTACTGATTTCCGAAGTGTGAGGATGATTCAAACCCAGAAGAGCCTTAATTTTCATGCTTAAAGTGAATGTACTTCCTTTTTTTCAATGTCAAATGAATCCTGCATTTCCAACACTTGATGATCCTTATTATCACAAAATATTCTGCAATTAACAAAAATATTTAGACAGCATTCATTTGGAGAATCATAATATAAAATATTCTCTATTTTAAAATGAAATGTTGCCTAAGGCTAGTTCATACCAGGAGTTCTGTGCTTCCATATTACACATGCATTAATAGTGTGTCTGAATTCTACAACCATTTTTAATCCTTGGCAATGCAAGTGTTTTTGTTACATTCGTGAATCTCAATGATCTTTTCTGGTTGCTGATCTCAAGTCCACAGCCTCTCAACTCTTTTTAACACTGTTTTTCATTATAATTCCTATTAACTCTTTACTTCCATACAAGTTGTTTGTTTCTTTTTCATATATTTGTTTTTATTTTATTTATCTATCTTATTGATACATAATTATTACACATCTCTATAGGGTACAAATTTTGATATTTTGATACTGGCATAAAAATGTATGATATTTTACATTACATAAAATATGTAATGACTAAATCAGGATAATTGGGATATCTATCAACTCTAACATTTATAATTTATTTGTATTGAGAACATTGAAACATTCTCTTCTAGCTATTTTGAAATATATAATAAATTTTTGTTAGTCATACTCACCATGCTATCACATTAGAACTTATTCCTTTAATCTAACTATACTTCTGCATTAACTTCTTTGTTCCTATAAATATCATTTTCCTAAGAGGAAAGAAGGTTCTGGATGTGAAACCAGAAATTATTCTTATTTACTGTCAAGTAATTCACAGATCAAGATGTAACTATCAATATAAACAGAGAACCCAAGGAGAATACAATAAAAAAGCAATTTTATTATTCTTATATTTAGTATTACTTCCAGTTTAGTGTATAAAAAACAGTTGAGTACATTGAATCAAATATTTTTGACAATTGTTTTCCTTATTTCTGTATGTCAATTCAGAGGGTTGTTGAAGAATCAAGAAAATTTATATTGAAGAGTGAAGATATATATGCATAATTGAAATAAATGTAATATTTTATAAAATGAAAAGCAAAAAGAAAGCATATTTATTGAGGTAATGAGTAAAGAGAGAACAGCAGCTGTGTCATGTAGACAAATCATCCCAGGGTCCAAAGGGAATCAGAGTGGATACTCAGGGCATTGGCTCTGTCAAAGATTTGCAAATAGGAGAGGGCTAACATGGCAGACCAGAAATAGCCTGCACAATGCCACTCTCAAGGAAAAGATTGAAAGTGGTGAATATATATCAAACTCCAGATCCACTGTGTGAATGAGAGCATTGGAAATCTACGGAGAGAAGGCAGGAGTGAACTGAAGGAGAAAGAGGTTGTAAGACTTTCTCAGCAGGCCTGGAAGAATGTAGGGAAGGAATGTGCACAAGTGAAAGGGACAGAGAACAGAATGTCTGGCTCCACACTTCCCCTGAGGAAAGATCCCTCCACCACAGCCCACTCCAGACTGACACTGAGGGAAGACCCCTCCACCACAGCCCGCTCCAGACTGACACACAGACCAGGCTGGAGGCCATGCAGCTACATTGCTCCAGGGATGGCTGGCTTATAAGCCCTGAGCACTGTGGCTGGCAGCATTGTAATTTCCATCCCCTAAACACGATTTTCCTCAGGGATCAGATCTGTGACTGCTGCCGGTCCCTTACTGCTGGCAGACAGAGAGGGAGCTAGGAATCTGTGTTTGTGCAGGCCCATGGACAAATGACATGTACACTTGCTGCCACCTGACCTGGACAGGGCAGGAGACCATGGACTGGCACCCACTGCTATGGCCTAGGAGATTCTGTTCAACCACATCTCACATGGGCCTGTATCCCTCAGAACCCACCACTGGCCACTACCTCGAAGGCCCCAAGCAGGGCAAGAGCCAGCCCAGTCACCACCATTGGCTCTGGGTAGACCACATACTGTGGACCCTCATAGGAGCCCTGCCCAGTGAGCCTACTCTGTCCCAGGGTTCTGATCTGCCCCATATGGGACCTATGAACCTTGGGCCTACTCTGCATCAAGCGCCCATTCTGCCCACAAGCCTGTTCCTCCCCATGGGTCAGCCACACCCTATGAGCCCGCTATGCCCCATGCATGCGCTGCACCCTGCCTGCACCTCATCCTGACCCTGTGCCTGGCAGCTTGGTCGCTAAGGGCTGTGTGCAGGCATAGCACATGTAGCAGACTATCTCCACCCACACACATATCTCATCCTGGCAGCCAGCTTGTGCACCTTGCCACAGCATGGGAGGAAGGTTAAAGACTCACAGTGCATTCCTGGGAAACTTCTGGAGTAGAACCCAAAGGTGCCATGCAGGGGCCCATCCCTGCCTTTCCCAAGCACAGCAGAGTTCCCAGAAGAGGAGAAGGAGGTGAACCAGAACTTCTGTCTGTTTAGAGCCCCTGATGAGGAGAAAACAGCAAAAAAACTCAGAGACATAAAAAAATTAGTCTGTCTCAACACTCCTAAAAGGTCACAGTAGCTTTCCAATAATTTCCAAAGGGAAATTGTTGAAATGATAGGTTTGGAATTCATATTATGGATTGCTAGGAAAATAAATGGAATTGAAGACATGGGAGAAAAATATCTGAAAGAAACAAACGACAAAATAAAATTCTGACCATAAATGCAAAATTCACCAAAGAGATTGATAACATTAGAAAAGAGATAACAGAAGTTAAAGAAAGAGTCATTCAGGGAATTTTGAAACATAGAAGAAAGCTTTAATAATAGGAAAACCAAGTAGAAGAAAGAATTTCACAGGGGACACAAATTTTGAAGTAATCCAGAGGTTAGATGTCAAAAAATGTAAGGAAAAAAGAAAAAAGAGGAATGAATAATGACTGTGAGAAATATGGGATTCCTCAAAGTGAGCTAATATAGAAATTACAGATATCTCTGATAGAGAAGAAGAAAAATCAATAAGAATAGAAAATATATTTGAGAGAATAGAAGAAGAAAATATCCCTGATGTTGCTAAAGGTTTAGATATCCAGATACAGGATGTTGATCAAACACCTGAAAGATTCATAGGAAATAAAACATCACCAAGAAACTCAGTCATCAGCCCAATGAAAGTCAAAGTGAAAGAGAAAAATTCTACAAGGTTCAAGACAAAAACAACAGTTACTGACTAAGGAAAATCCATTCCACTGACACCGGAACTCTCGGCAGAGACCTTCAAGCCAACAGGGATTGAGTCCTGTTTTCAGTTTTCTTCAACAGAATAACTTCCAGCCAAGAATTTTGCATCCTGCACAACTAAGTTTTACAAAGGAAGGAGAAATAAAGTCTTTCCCAGACAAGAAAACACTAAGGGAATTTGTTACAAAGACCTGCCTTCCAGGCAATGCTTAAGAATACTTTATATGTGAAACAGAGCAATCAATACACACCAGTGTGAAAACATCCAAAAGTTAAAGCCCCCAACTCTTATGAAACAGTAATACAGGTGAAAAAGCCAAGCATGTAGGTTCCGTTCAACATGATGATATCTTGCATGTCAATACTAACATTGGATGTAACTGCTTTTAAGATGAAAATCAAAAGTTTTTTTTTTTGTACTGAATGACAAGCAGGACACAAGCATCCAAAAGCTATGGGGTCCAGTAAAGAGGTGTTAAGTTCATACCCTCAACTGCTTGTCTCAAAAAGCAGAAAGAACATAAATTCACAACCTAATGTCACCTCTCAAAGAACTAGAAAAAGAAGAATAAACCAAATCCAAACTTGCAGGAAAAAAGTAATACATTTCAGAATACAACTAAGTCAAAACGAAAACAAGACAAAGCAAAATAAAAACCTACAAAGGATGAATGAGTTGCTTCTTTGAAAAGATATACTAAGTTGATAGACCTCTAGCTTGATTAACCAGAAATGGAAGAGAAATAACTCAAATAACTCAATCAGACACGAAAAAGGGAGACATCATATTGCAATTTATACCACAGAAATACAAAATATCACCCATGTCTAATATGAAAATCTTTATGCAGACAAACTAGAAAATAGAGAAAAAATGGATACATTTTTGGAAACACACAACCTTCTAGTCTTGAATCAGGAAGAAGCAGAAATCCTGAACAGACCAATAATGAGTGAAAAGTTTGAAACAGTAATAAAAACTCTCCCACAAAAAGAAAACAAACAAATAAACAAAAACCCAGACCAGAGAGATTCCAAATTCTACCAGACCTATAAAGAAGAATTGGTACCCATTCTACTGAAAATGTTCATAACATCAGGAAGAAGGGATCCTCCCTAACTCGTTGCATGAAGCAGTATCTCCCTGATATCAAAGCCAGGAAGGGACATAAGAGAAAAACAAAACCATAGACCTGCATGCCTTATGAAAATAGATGAAAAAATCCTCAACAAAATACCTGAAAACAGTTCAATTGCACATCCAAGAAGTAATACAGCATGATCCAGTACGATTCATCCCAGGGATATAAAAATGGTTCAATATATGCAAATCAATAAAAATGATTCACCACATAGATAAAATTACAAACAAAGACCATATTTTCATTTCAATAGATGCAGAAAAAAGCACTTGACAAATTCCAGCACGGCTTCATGATTTAAAAAAAAATAGCCCTCAACAAACGAGGCATAAAAGAACATACTTCAAAATAATAATTGCTATATATGACATACCCATGCCAACATCACACTTAATGGACAAAAACAATCCCCCTAAGAATCAGAATAAGACACAGATGCCCACTGTCATCGATTCTATACAATACAGTACTGGAATTTCTCTAGCCAGAGCAATCTGTTAAGAGAAAGAAAGGAAGAACATTCAAATAGGGGGAAAAAAGGAGGTCAAACTATACTTGTCTGCTGACAGTATGATCTTATACCTAGATCTAAAAACTCTACCAAAAGACTTCCTAGAATTGATAAATAAATTCAGCAAAGTCCCAGGTTATAAAATCAATGTATGTAAATCAGTAGCATTTTTATAGACTAATAACTGTCAAGCTGAGATGCAAATAAAAGATTCAGTACCATTCACAGTGGCTACAAAGAAAATAAAATACTTAGGAATACACTTAACCAAGAAGGTGAAAGACCTCCACAAGGAAAAATACAAAACACTAATGAAAGAAATCATAGATGACACAAACAAATGGGAAAGCATCCCACACTTACCGAGGACACAGTGTTAAACTGTCCATACTGCCCACAGTGATGTACAGATTTAATAAAATTCTCAGTAAATTCTAATGTCCTTTCTCACACATTTAGAAAAAAATAATCTTGAACTTCCTTTTGACTAAAGAAGAGACTGAATAGCTAAAGCAATCCTAAGCAAAATGAACAAATCTGGAAGCATCGCATTTCCGGACTTATAATTATGCTACAAGGCTATAGTAACCAAAACAGCACGGTACTGATATAAAGGTAGACACATTTGATCCAGCAATCTCACTACTGGGTATAAGTCATTTCATCAAAAGGACACATGCCCAAGAATGTTTATCACAGTGCAATTCACAATTGCAAAGACACGGAAACAACCTAAGTGTCCATCAACTGATAAGTGGATAAAGAAACAGCATGTTAGTAGGAGAGTGGAAGATGAGCAAAATCTTTGAACACGCTCATGTGATTTGGCATGGCCCCTTGCATGGCTGTGATTTATTACAAAATCAGCAAAAACACCTTACTTATCCACCCACCTTCCGTCAGATCTAAGAATGAAGACCTGATACTGACAGGAAGCTTGGAGCCCAGCCTGGTGCTCACACACAGCAAGCCTAGATCAGCTGAGCCACAGCTGACTTGCAGAACTATGAATATGATAGTTCATGTTTGCTGTCATAAGCCACTGAAATTTTGCAACCACTTGTTACATGGAAAAGTTGACTACTTCACCTTTTGTAACATCTTTCATGCAAAATATTCTGTTCCCTATAATATGTTCTCATGGTACTCTTAGTCTATATCTTTTATAATACTTCTTAGCCACTAAATGCTCTTGTTCAAACATTCATCTCCACGAAAACACTGCAAAAAGAGCCGGGTGCGGTGGCTCATGCCTGTAATCCCAGCATTTGGGAGGCCAAGGTGGGTGGATTGCCTGAGCTCACAGGTTCAAGACCAGCCTGAACCAGAGCAAAATCTTGTCTCTAAAAATAGCCAGGTGCTGTGGCAGGAGCCTGTAGTCCAAGCTACTTGGGAGGCTGAGGCAAGATAATTGCTTAAGCCCAGGAATTTGAGGTTGCTGTGAGCTATGACGCCATGGCATTCTACCCAGGGTGACAAATAATACTGACAAATACTGACAAATAATAAACAAATAAACAAACAAAGAAGTTCATTGCAAAGAAGTTCATCATTACTGCATATCTTATTGGTGTTTTTATTTCACCCATGCTGAAATTAACACACTAGCCCAATGTAAATAACTATATATTTGTAATATACATATACTATAATTCTATATGTGAATAGAAAATGGAAGGGATATTGAATAGAATATACCTATAAAACAATTCTAGTCTGATACGTTTTGAAGTGTTCATATCCTATCCATCCTATACTGTTTTATTTCAGATTTAAAATTTCCATTTTAAGGACAGAACAAAAATACCCCAAAAAGTTGTTACAGACTGAATATTTGTGCATCCTCAATATGTTGAAATCTTTGCCCCAAGGAGGAGGATTCTGAGAGATAATTAGATCACAAGTGCAGAGTCCAGATGGGACAGTGACTGGTAAAAGAGCTCTCTTCCTCTCTCACTTCTCTTGGTGAAGATGCAAGAAGCCAATAATCTGAAACCTGGAGTAAGGTCCTCACCAAAACCCAATTAAGTGACCCATACTGGGGCAGAGACTCTAGATTTCCGGGAATGCTGCAGAGTGAAGATGTGAAATACTGGGTATAATACAACCATACACACGGTCCTGGGGGGCAGACGCTTTTAGTAAGGCAATACTGCCATGACTGCAGGTTCCAATGGGTATTTACTGAGATTCAAAGGAAGAAGTGTAAGGAAAAAATTAAAATACATGTTACAATGTGTACCAGGATGTGCAGGATGTACAAAGGACTGTTTTTCTGAGTTGATGTGCCTTAATATGGGGAACATATTTGACACCTGATATCTGACTGGTATCCGCCTTAGCAATTTCTGCCTAGCTAAGTGATTTTTATTTGTTGTGCATGTAGTTGTAATTGTGCTACTGATACATATACCCAATTCCTCACTGTTCATGTGAATGCAACTTTGATACAGTTTCACATGCCTAACTAGTGTCACAGGTCAGTAACTTTTGCTACTACCCTGGACATCCTGTTCCCTCTGCATATCTTGAAATGTCTTTGTTACATGTTTCCCACACACATAGTTTACGCTTTGTGATGTTTTACTTTATCTCAGTCACAGTCACTTAGCAAGCAAGTAAGTAAGTACAAGGTTAAGCATGATGAGAATTACAATGATTACACATTTCTCCCCAATCATTGATTAACATTATTTCATAAAAGGCAGCTGGAATTTGTTCTCCCATACTCAATCATGCTGGTACCCTGATTTTGAAGACCTCTCCTCCAGAACTATGAGAAATAAATTTCTGTGATGGGCCACCAATCTATGGTATTTTGTTATAGCACACTGAACTAAAACACAAGAAAAAAGAGTTAAATAAACTATGGAGTCCAGGTCCTTTTTTTTTTTTTTTTTTTTTTTTTGCAGTTTTTGCCTGGGGCTGGGTTTGAACCTGCCCCCTCTGGCATATGGGGCCCGTGCCCTACTCCTTTGAGCCACAGGCGCTGCCCTAAACTATGCATTATCACACACAAAAAAAGAATAATATTTGCATGGCATTCATAAGGTTAACATTGACAGTTTAAATGCTAAATCAATCCTAACTCATTCTCATTTATTGGAGCCAATTGAAAAGCTAACAATTACTCTATTTTGGCTTTCTGCCTCCATAACATATGTTTATGTTGCTGTGGAAATTCTATTTAGACATTAACTTTTTCTCAGATGATCTATTTTTGAATAGATAAAAGGCAGTGATAAACCCAGTTCCTAACTCAGAAGTTTAACATAATGCACACAACTCAATAGCTGTGAATGTAAATGCATTTCAGGATGAAATGTGGAATTTTTCTGTACCATTTAGGAAATGAATTTTTTGTATAGAGTCCTGAATGTATGGTTAAAAAATTATAACAGAATTTCATTTGTATCAAAGTGAATATACTGAAAATCACAAAAAATTTTAAGTCCCAATTTGTCAAGTGAAGTAATTTCCAGCTGTAATATACAGTATAAGCCCATTAGACAACTGGATATGAATCCTATTTTATTAACATTGAAAGACAATAATATTTATTTACATAGGGCAGTTCAAACACAGTATCTATTGGAGTTCCCTTACTTGTTATTAAATGGTAGTGGACACTGTGCTGCCTTGTCTAGATGTTGCTTTAGGACTTCAGGACACTTTCTCTGGGAGTTACTCTCAGCTGAGTAACTAATCCTCATTCGAGATCACATCCCTCTTCCCTGTAGTGACCTATTTCCAAAGACTAGCTAATGAAGGGATATAAATTTGGGCCCAGAGTTCCACATTGGGATAAGTCTAAAAAGCCATCTCAGCTTTAAAGCTTCCAGTGGGGACAGCTGAGATTTCCACCAAGATTACATGAAAGCCCAACTTATCCCTCTGCCCAGTAGTGTTGCCCTCACTCCCACATATTTGCTGTCCCTAAGGTCACTTCCTAATGAACTTCCAATACTAATCTTTATCTCGGTGTCTCTTTCTTGGCAATCTTCAATATAAATAACGACCAATAAATGCAACTCATCAACATTGAGTCTACCTTGAATTAACTAAAAACTAGAGGAAACACAAAGATAAAATGGTTCAGTCTTGCCTTCCAGGAGCTCAGAGTTTTAATGAAGAAGAACATGTGTTAGCACATAACTGTCATGTGAAGTCTGACGGTTAAGATTGTGCACCTGCAACTATGTGCCTATGTTGGCATCACCATACAAACAATTTGGTAAAGTTTCACCACCTTGTATATCAGATATATCATGTCAACACAAACAGCTATGGTGGTGCCTTATTAAATGGAATTCATTATTATTGTTGTGTGTTTTGTGTGCCTTTGTGAGAATGTAAGAGCTTAAATTAGAGCAACAAACAAACATTAAAGTTCCTGTTAAACTTGGCAAAAATGGAAGGTAAATCAGGGACATACTAGTCCAAGTCCATACTAGGCAATGCCACAAAGCAAGTGGCAATGTACAACTGGATTATTATTTTCTTTTTTTCTTTTTTTTTTTTTTTTTTTTTTTTTTTTGAGGGGAGAGAAAGCAACTGATGAAGAGAGGTCAGGGTGGCCAGTAATAAGCATAACTGATGAAAAAATTGCAAATTTCATTGAATTGTGTATCAAAATCATCAGCTGACTGTGAGAAGCATAGAAAACCAAATAAACATCAATAGAGGAAAATCTTAACTGAAAATCTTGGAATGATAAAGGTGAGTGAAAAAATGGCCTTGCGCCATGACAATGCCAGCTCACAGGTATTGTCTATGAGGGAGTTTTTAGCCAGTAAACAAATCCTGAGTTGGAACATCCTCTCTACTCACTTTATCTGGCCCCCAAAGACTTTTTTTTTATTTGAAAATCAAGGAAATATTGAAAGGAAGACATTTTTAGGACATTCAGGACATCAAGGGTAATGACAACAGCTCTAACAGCCATTCCAGAAAAAGTTTCAAAATTGTTTTGAAGGTAGACCAAGCACTGACATATGTGCACAGATTTCTAAGGGGTACTTTGAAGGTGACTGTAGTGATATTCAGCAATGAGGCAAGTAGCACTTTTTCTAGAATGAGTTTGTGAACTTAATTGTCAGACCTTGTATAGTGAGGTAAAAACTAAAAAAGGGATAAAGTGATTACTATTTCACTTCCCAATTATGACTATGGAAGCACTATGGACTGCCCTGTGTGCTTTCTAAACACCGTGTAATTAGTAAAGGACATACACGTTCTGGCAAGTGCAGTGAAAGCAGAAGGGACACGTTGCAGGTTCAACCAGAAGTATTTTTGGCCTGAAGGTGCATTTCTGTCTCTTGTCTCTGTCTTCTGTTGTTGCAAACTGGAAGTCCTGAGTTGAGATTTCAGCACTTTGAGATAGAAGTAGTCTGATAATCAGTCACCAAACCTGACCCACAGTGGCCTTTACATAAGAAGGAAAAAGAAGTTACCCTTGAGGTGTAAAGCCTTAAAAATATAAATTTGTTAAGGAGCATATTACAGCATCCTAATAACAAATTACTTTTTAATGTATACTAGTGTGGCAAGGAAGGTGAGAGGCAGAGGAATTTTTTCATATTTATGATATTACTCTGAACACTAAGTGATTGATGATTGGCTCCTAAACAGAGATGATAATTGGTCTTTCTCAGGAAGTTGAAATAGACAAAGACTTTAATCTGCTGGATTAGGAAACAATAGGTTCATAAATTCTTAACCTGGCTTTGTAAAAACTGTGAAAATGCATGTAGGTTTTGTGTGTGGACACACTTTTCCTGGAATAATGTCCTCAGAATGTTCAATGCACAGTTAGGTTAGATACAAGGGTGGGAGATGTGGGGTAAGAGAAAATTAGCTTGAAATGAGGCCTATGAGTTGGAATTTGTGAGGACTAGGCAGTTTATTCAGCTGAAGATAGGACTATAAAATGACGTTTTGCTGAGTTCGCTTTATTAATTTACTAGTCAATCCAAATTAGAAAAATAGGAAAAAATGTTCCCTGTGATTCTTAGGAAAAAAATCTCATCTCTTTAACTTGGACTTTGAGGCACTGTAAGATCTAAGTCTGAGTAACTTTTGTAGCTGCAGTAGTTCGGTGCCTGAACCCTGAACAGTGGCTGTATAAATCTGAATCCTTTACCACCCACAGTTACTGTATATACTCGAGTATAAGCCGAGTATTTTCAGCACAAAATTTGTGCCGAGTTCAGGTTTTTCAGCACAAATTTTGTGCCGAAAAAACTTGGCTTATACTCGAGTATATACGGTAGATAGTGTCATATACGGAAAAAGGATAGTTAACAATACTTCCTTGAAAGGGTACTGAGAAGATTAAATAACAAAGATAAACGAATATTTATACCCCAAACAGTAGTTGACACTTAGTACAAGCTCAAAATGTTGAGATCCATCCACACATGCTCATCTCTCAGCCTTCCATCTCCCCCTCTAGTCTCTCAGATAACACCTGGTCATCTCCCAGTTCACAGAGTAGATGGTACATTTTTTCCTGAGAAAAGCACACAATGTTCCTCTGAAACTCTAAGTTAGGACAATATCCAGGGCTTTTAGATGTACTGTCCTATAATTTTCTCATATCTTTCCTTATGTATAAATCCACATGAACATTTGATTATGTATACTTCAAAAAGGGAATGCTACTGAAGAATTTTTAGTAGAGAAATGACATGATCTACATGTGTGCAAGAATCAGTCTAGATGCTGTATTGAAAATACATTCTTAGGGGGCAGGGTCTGTGGCTCAGTGGGTAGGGCGCTGGCCCCATATACTGAGGGTGGCAGATTCGAACCAAGCCCCAGCCAAACTGCAACAACAAACTAGCCAGGCATTGTGGCAGGCTCCTGTAGTCCCAGCTACTCAGGAGGCTGAGGCAAGAGAATCACCTATGTCCAAGAGCTGGAGGTTGCTATGAGCTGTGACTCCACGACACTCTACCAAGGGTAGGGACTCTGTCTCTAAAAAGAAAAAAAAGAAACAAAATATATTCTTTGGAAGAGAAAGTCCCTCAACTGGGCACCACCTGTTAGCTATGGCAGAGTTTTGATATATACTTTGATAGTGAAACCACAGAATTTTCTGATTGATTGTATGCAGCATGAGAAAGAAATAAAAGATATAAAAATGATTCCAATTTTTTGTCCTGAGAGTCTGAAAAGGATAAAGTTGCCATCTACTGTGTAAGGTAAGACTGTGGTGGAATATCTATTGGGAAACAAAAGAATTACATTTTGAGTTGCTGAACTTGGGGACACCTATTCGATATAAAGTGAAATGTCAATTTGGGAGTTCTCACCATATCGATGATCTTTAAAACCGTAAGACTAGATGAGAGTACAAGGGAATAAACACAGGAGAGGAGAGGCCAGGGTCCAAGCCTTAGGGATCTCTGACATTTAAGTGTCCAGGGAGTGAAACAATGACATACCAAAAGAGATTGCAATGAACCAATGAGAATGAAAAAAAAAAGAAAGAAAAAGAAACAATGAGAATGGAGGTAGAAAACTAAAAGCATATCATGGCCTGAAAGATGAGTCAAGAGCGTACATTAAAGAAAGGTCTTCCTTTACTACATTTTTTTTAAAAGGGAGAAATAATAGCATGTTTATATACCGATGAAGCAATAAAGAGCAAAGACTAATGATACCAGAAAGGATGGTGAGAATTGCTGTCATGCTCCCCTTGTGTAGGTGTGACACACAAGTGGAATGACCAAGTTTAGACCAGAGTGTGGATAGTTCACTTCCGGTGTTCATAGGAAGGCCAGACTAGGGGGTGCAAGGCTGGTAGTAAAAAGATGTAATAGAGGAATTTATGAAGGTCTCCCTTTTTCGTTTCTTTTAGTTTCTTAATGAAATGAGAAACAAGGTCATCAGCAGAGCCTCATTTTTCCCCATGTGTAAAACTAAGGTATTGGGGAATATTCCTATGATTCTGTCAGTGGGGAGTAATTTCAAAAGCACATACTCAAAAGGATTCAAAGCTGACTATCACTTCTGCATATTTCAAGTAGGCAAGAGCTTATAAAGTACAATTATTACTATTATTATAGTCTCAGAAGATGACAAATGCCCCGAGTTTTATTATATTCTGCTAGCGTGACACCCCCATAGCTCCCAGCACATTTATGATTTCTATAGGAACAAGTACAGAAACTGTCTTGGAGATTGACATTGCCCATCTGTTTTCAAATAGCTTGTGTTATAAAGTGCCATATTTTCTCCTGACATCCTCTCACATTGAAGCAGACAAAAAATTGGTATTATTAAGAAATGATCTTTTGAAATATCCACCTATGTTGGACAATGAGCTTTATTTAAACACAGTTTGAGGGTAGGAAATAGATTCATTCAAATGTTTTCCCCTAACATTGGCTCACTAGTGCTTAACTAATGATGCATACCAATTTTCCCTTTAATAAGGAGTCTAAAATTAATTTCTAGTAACAAAGGGAAATATGAAAAATGTACAACTTCTTTAAATGACATGCTTTCTGTTTCAAAATGTTAGTGTTCTTGACAGAGGCTCCTTTTAGAGACTGAAGCTAGAGACATACAAGGCGTTCTCAAGAATTAGTACACAGGCACAGCATCTGAGGTTAAAAAAAACCCTGCTTTGAAATGTACTGGGTTTTTAATGTTGTTTTTGAAGTTTGATATTCAGGGTTTTAATCTTCAAGGTAAAAGTGTCTCATGACTTCTATGCAGATGAACTGCTTGCATTTCCATTTAAAGTAATGGTGTGAGCAATTTCACTCCATTACTTCCAGCTCCAATAGGTTCATAGCGTCCATGTTAATGCCTAACAGTGAAACACGGAAAGAACAAAGGCTTATAATTTGTATAATGAGCTTAAGTGAGATAGTGGATGGAGGAACACACTACGGAATTAAAAAAAATTGTTATGACCCTGAAATGTACGGTGTGTCAATATCACACACTACTCTCAAGCAAACATACTGAAGAGGAGAAAACCCTGTTGATTGCGTAGAGGGTGTCGTGTCAATTCACAGTTACTAGGAAAAATCATTTGTGTTGCATGTTTTCTATTTCAGTAAGGCACATATTTCTGTCACTAATTCTCTTTTCAAGTGAGTGTGAAAAAACAGTAAAGTTGAAATTTCTAATCTTTCAAAGCCAATTTGTTGTACTTTCATAAATGCTATCAATGGAGTCAGCTGAGGTTAAAGGCAGCAATATAAGGTGTGTTAAAAGAGCTAAGTAGATGAAGAGGCTGCAATTGAGTACAATAGTATATAGAGGTTCATACAACACAATCTACTAAGTCATTTTTTAAGTGTTGAGGTAGACTTTCAGTGATTTCACAGCTTAACACTCAAATACGTATTCTGGCAGAAGAATAACAAATAAATGGATTAGGTCACTGTCCACATTATCAACCAATTTCATTGCATATTTTTTCCACAAAGATCACAGATTTGTCTTTGTATCTTTTAATCTAAAAATATGTTTTCCTTCCTGAATTTGATATCGAAGCATGTATTGTAAATTACTTGGAACAGGAAGACTTGAGATTTGCTTAAGAGAAGATAATTTCATCTACCACCTAAAACATGCAAGTGTAACTGGATACAACAAAAGAAAATGAGCCTCACTAGAAACCTGGCTCAAATAAATATTTTTTTTTTAATTAAATCATAAACACATAGATCATGTATACATTAATGCATTTATGGGGTACAATATGTTGATTTCATATATAATTAGGAATTCTTACATTGCACTGGTTAATATATACCTCATCTTGTTTAATTATTGTGTTAAGACATTTATGTACTAATAGATTCAACATGTATCCTTGCGTTATGCACCATAATGGTGTGATCTCACCATTCACCCTTCCTCAATCTGACCTCTCCACTCCCCTCCTATCCCCAAATGGAAGAAAAAATATCCAATGTACTCAGTATTATTATGAAACCAATTTACAATCACTCACACTTTCATATGAAGAATAAATATTTTTTTCTAATGACTTTAGTCTAACTAGATTACATAGCTAACTGTTCTTGGTTTTGATAGATTTAGCAAACAAGGCTTAAATAATTTTTACGTCATATTAAGCAGTTGTTTCTTAAATGAACACACACAAAAAGATATAAAAGGAAAGTTCTTTTTATGACCGTAGCCTTAAATTGTATGGTTAAAATGTATTCATTTGGGTATGCTTATCTGAAACCAACACTGTCCCTTAAATCTGTTAAGGAACATTTGCTTCACTTGAAAATAGGCAATCTTGTCTAAGTTGCCGGAAGTGGTGTTTATATATGATGTCAAAATATCTGTATGTAAGTGAAAAACATTCGAGGAAAATGTCAAACTATTTCCATGCTTAACTTAGTTACATGAGTCACCACTTCATTTTCAGATTCATTCACTCATTCAACCAGTATTTACTGAGATATTGTCATTTTGTATGGTTGGGGATAGATTGCAATCTAAAACAGAAATTCTGGCCTCATGGAGCTTCTGTGAAGGACAACTAGAGGTAGACAGTGAAGTATTTAAATATAAAAGTTACTTCATTTTGCAATTGACACTAAGTAAAATGCTTAGTTAATACATTTATAAGTGATAAGTAGAAACAACTAACAGAATCACAAGTCAGCCTTTTGTATATACTAACACAACAAACTAATGGTTTATTTGATTAATAAATTTTACGTTTCTTAGTATAGAGGAATATTTACAGAGTCAAACTTCCATTTTAAATATGGTGTTTAAAAGTATTTTTAGGGGGGCTTGGTGGCTTACGCCTATAATCCTAGCATTCTGGTAGGCTGATGAGGATGGATTGCCTGACCTCACGAGTTCAAGATCAACCTGAGCCTGAGTGAGACCTCATCTCTAAAAATAGCCAGGCTTTGTGGGGGGCACCTGCAGTCCCAGCTACTTGGGAGGCTGAGGCAAGAGGTTCACTTTAGACCAAGAGTTTGAAGTAGCTGTGAGCTGTGATGTCACAGCACTCTACCAAGGGTGACAAAATGAGACTCTGTCTCAAAAAACAAACAAACAAAAAAAAAAACAACAACATAAAAATAAAAAACCTCTTTTTAAAACTAAAAGATTTCTTTATTTAATTTTCATAAAAATTGATTAAAGAGAATATGTTCCATTAGTTTTTTCATTTTATTTTGCATGTATTTAGAAAAAAAGTCACATAGGTAATTATAATATGCCACTATGAAATAATGTTCACATTTATAATTTAATGTATAGTGAGTTCCTGATTTAGGCACTGAGGATTGAGGGAGGAAATAGATAGGGTCTCTGGTCTTATATATTTACATGCTGGTAGAATAAGGTAATAAACAAAATAACAGCATCAACTAGAACATACAAGTTGTAATTATTACAAAGAAAATCAAATAGTATAATTTGAGACAAAGTGAATTTTAGAAGCAAACCAATTTCTGATTTTATCATGTGTGGATTATTTATTCTTATCGAAGATTAGCCACCCATTTGCATTTCTATTCCAGCTTAAAATTTTTACAGTTCAGAGAACTTTAGTTTTTAGCTCTGCCATGTAAAAAACTTGTAAGTCACCACTCCTATTCTTACAACAAGAAAAAAAAAAAAGAACAAAATGAAAAATTAGTAATTTTTCTTGGACCCAAAAGAGAGCTAAAGTTACAGGGAAAAATGCCACCTCAAAATCTGGAGTGACAGGTTTACTCTGAGTCACATCTGAGATTGCTTACATTAAGCAGAAGCTGCTAAGGCCATAAACTGGTACAAACACTTAAATTGTCATTTTGATGAATTGCTAGAGGTTGAGTGTGAATGGACACAAGAGAGAGAAACTCTTGGAAGATGACAAGGCCCACTTTTATGAGCTTTATCTCTTACAGGGAAGCATAATCTTTGTGAAGTATACCCAGAACCTTCTACATAACAAGGGCCTCCTTTCCACTGGAAGACTTCCCCAGAACCTTATTTCACTTGGAGAGGACAGGATTCCACCCACTCCTCTCCTCCCTCTTTTCTGTTTTACCCAAGATGGAAAGAGGGACATAAATACCATTAAAAAAAAAAAAAAAAAAAGTCACTGGTTCAAGGAAATACTGGGAATTCTATAACCACAAAAACAAAAGAACAGAGAGGGTAACATATCCCTCTGAAATTTACAGACCCTAGACACAGGTCTGCTAAAAAAACATTTAATACTAAAATTATAAAATTTCCCTCACCCAAGCTTTATCAGCACACCAACAGCTATCTATTTTAATAATAATGGATCATAGCTGAAAGAGCTTCAAGACATCAATTCTCTGTGAATAGGAGTATTTAGGGAAGTCCAAAGTCAAGAAAAGACAAAAACGAAGACACTAGAGATTTTTGAAACCTGGGGTATATATTGCCACAGCTAACATCAAACACAGCCCCATGTTTAGGTACATTAACATAAATCATCAAACTGAAGTCCTATTCACCTAAGTTTCCATTATCTACATGTGTATGATATGTGTTCAGCTTTCAACAAAGAAATTGTTAGGCATTTTATTTTATTTTATTTTATTCTAAAATTATTAAAGTTAATCTAAGGGTACAATATTTAGGTTACATTGTTCTTGCTTCTAGGGCAAAGTTCCATTTGTAGAAGAGCCCCTCACCCAGGGGGTGTGCTATACACCTTCACGATGTGAACATTAGTTGAGAGCCCACCTTATGCCCTCCCTCCTTCTGCCATACATTCTCCCCCCTCCCTTCTCCCACTCCCCTCTACCCCCAAAGTGGACTATAAAAGTTTTGTTATTCTTATGAGCATGTAATTGTTTATATGTTGATTTCATATTAGTACAGAGTATACTTGATATTTATTTTTTCATTCTTGTGATACTTTACTAAGAAGAATGTATTACAACTCCATCCAGGTAAATGTAAAAGATGTAAAGTCTCCATCTTTGTTGTTGTTGCTGTTAACATATTAGTCATACATGGGTCATTATGAAAGTTTTGAGATACCCCAAAATTAAGAAACATAAAATTATGAATCTCTAATAT
The DNA here is from genome assembly GCA_963574355.1 of Loris lydekkerianus. NCBI lineage: Eukaryota > Metazoa > Chordata > Mammalia > Primates > Lorisidae > Loris > Loris lydekkerianus. The sequence continues at coordinate 19,222 of CAUYPK010125737.1, forward strand.
GTTAATAGTTCCAGTGGAAAAAGTAGATGACATGTAAGAATATAAGTGTATTATAATTAAAAGACAAAATTAAAAGAAACAAATACAAAAAGAAAAAAAAAAGAATAACAAACAAAAGCATAATAAAATGTACAAGAATTGTGGGACCATATTGAAAGGTATAATGTTTGTGTAATTAGAATACCAAGAGAAGAGAAAAGGGAGCAGAAGAAATATTTGAAGTAAAGATGACTGATAACCTCCCAAAATTAATGAAACACACCAAACACAACTCAGAAAACTCAAGATAATGTTAAACAGAATAAATAGCAAAAAAAAAAAAAAAAAAAATCCACATTTAAGGTTGTCATATTCAAATTGCAGAAAACCACAAAGAGAAAATATTGAAAAAAAAGTCACAGGGATAAAAGTGTGTTGAAAGAGGAAAAAGGATAAGAATTACAAAAGACTTCTCTTAAAAACAATGCATGCAAGAAAGGAGTGAATTATTTTAAGTACTGAAGAAAAAAAAATCAAACAATCTAGAATTCTAGAATTATTTAGCAATAAATCTGTCAAAAGTGAAGGAGAAATAAATACTTCATCAGACAGTTAAATAAGAGAAAATATTTTTGTTGTAGGCCTGCCCTGCAAAATGTTAAAAGAAGTTCTTCAGGGACAAGGTAAATGGTATACATTTGAAACTTAAATCTAATCCCTCCAAAAAAATAAAAGGAAAAAAGAAAAAAAGAAAGTGTCAAGGAAGAAATGAAATAAGTGTAAAGTAAAGTCCTTTATTTTGCTTATTCTTAATTGATCTAAAACTTAACTTCATTTTAAATATCATTAGTAGTAACACATAAGTAAAATGAAAACAACAATGTTGTAGGTACAGAAAGAAGAATAGTAAATATTCTGGTATAAGGTATAGTATGAGGTAACTGTAATATATAGTTGTGTGCTATATGAAGATGAATTTAAATTAATTGAAAATATATACTGTAAATGATAGAGTAGCTACTTTTTTTTTTTTTTTTGATGGAGCTAAGTTGAACCCAAGTATATGGGGCCAATGCCCTACTCCTTTGAGCCACAGGTGCTGTCCAGAGTAGCTACTTTATGATATAAAAGGTATAATTGCCTTACTAAGAGAGGAGATCAATTGAATCATATAAAATTTTTTATTAACATCAAAAAGGAAGAGAAACAAAAAATATGCAACAAAGAGCAAACAGTTATCAACATGGCAAATATTAATCCAATTTTATTAATAATCACTTTAAATATGATTGGTCTAAATATGCCAATTAAAAGACAAAGATTGTCAGAGTGAATTAAGAAAAGAAGCCCCACTATATACTGTGTATAAAAAATCCACATGAACTATAATGACATAAACAAATAGAAAATAGAAGGATACAGGTTATATAAATTGAAAGAAAGTTTCAATAGCTATATCAATTTTAGAAAAAGATTTCAGAAGAAAAAATGATATCTGAGATAAAAAGGGGCATTATGTAATGATAAAGGGCCAATTCTCTAAGAAGGTATAACAATAATAAATATGTATGCACCTAACAAAGAGTGTCAGAATAGGTGAGGCAGAAACAGTGCTAAAGGAAGAAAAAAAGATATCCACTATTATAGTTGGGGACTTCAACATCTCTCTGTTAGTAACTCTTAATATTTTCTATATTACTCTGTTGATATTTTCTTGATGCATCAAGAAAATAAAAGTCTATAAGGATATAGATGATGTGAACTGCACCATCAACCAACTGGATTTAACCAATAATTATCAAATCCTCCATTCAAAATCAGCCGAATTCACTTTTTTCTTATGCATAAATGGAACATTCACTAATATAGACCACATTTGGGGCCATAAATCACACTTCAAAACATTGAAAGTAATAAAAGTTCAAAACATCGAAAATAATAGAAGTAGCACAAAGTATGTTTACAGGCCACAGTGAAATAGAAACAGAGAGCTAGAAAATCCCCAATATTTGGGAATTAATCAACGCATTTATAAGTAGACCATAATTCAAAAGAAAATCTCCAAAAGATATGTAAAGAAATGTTGAACTAAATGAAAATAAAAATATAGCAGCAAAATCTATAGGATGCAACAAAAGCAGTAACAGGTGAAATGTATAGTACTAAATGTATATTAGAAAAAGGGGAAATATAAAATCAATAATAAAAGATTTTACCATAGAAAAGTAGAGCTAGAAGAGTAAAACTGATTTTTGTTTTGTTTTATTTTTGGCAGAGTTTTACCCTTCCACCCCAGCTACAGTACAGCAGCATGATCACAGCTCATTGCAACCTCAAAATGAGGGGTTCAAGCAATCGTCTGTGTAGACTACAGGCATGTAGCAACATGCTCAGCTAATTATTTTATTTTTTGTAGACATGGGGTCTCACTCTTACTTAGGCTTGTCTTGAACTCCTGAGCTCAAGAGTTCCTCCCACCTCACAGGCATGAGCCACTGTGCCTGGTTAGAAGAGTATATTAAGCCTAAAAGAAGCAGAACAAAAGAAGCAATACGAATCATTGGAGAAATTAATGATTGATAACAGGGAATAATATTTAAAAATCAACCAAACCAAAAGACAGTTCTTTGAAAAGACTAATACAACTTACAAAGCTTTAGCTAGGTTAATGCAGAAAAAAAGAGATAAGGTACAAAATAACAAATTACCAAAATTAGATATAAAAGAGGCACTACTACTTCTCAGCACATGATATGAAAATGATAATAAAAGAATGTTTTAAACAACTCTATGCCTACAAATTTTGGGAACTTAGATGAAATGGACCATTCCCCCCCCCCCCCCAAAGAAACAAACTACCAAAACTCACACAGGAGAAATAGACTGAATAGCTCAATATCTATTAAATTAAATTATTAAAAAACCCTTCGAAAACAGAAAGCACTAAACCCAGTTGGTTTCATGTGTTATTTGTAATAAGAATGTAAGAAAGAATAATATAAACTCTTCACAATTTCTTCCAGGAAATAGAAATAAAAAGAAAAATTCCTAACTCATTGTATGGGGTCAACATTACTCTAAATATACTTTCTTAGATTTCTATTATTTTAAATTTGTTGAAGTGTGATGTATGGTCCTTAATATGGTCTAATATTGGTGAATATTCCATATGTGAATATGAAGAAAGTGTATTCTGATGATTTGGAGTAGTGTATTTGATAATTGTCAGTTAAACCAAGTCAGCTGATAGAGCTGTTCAAAAAAAAAAAAAAAAGAAAGAAAGATAAGGACATTGCCAGTAAGAAAACTACAGACCAAGTTCTCTCATGAACATAGATGAAAACATTCTCAACATAATGTTAGCAATTAAAATTCAATAATTCCATGCATGCATTGACCAAGTGGGATTTATTCCAAGTAAGCAAGGCTGGTTTCACATTCAAAAACCACTGAATATATAGCCACATCAACAGGCTAAATACAAAAAATAATCAATGAACTCATGAAATGTAAAATTTAAAAAAATCATTTATAATAAAACTGAAAAAAGTAAAATACTTAGGCAGAGATATGTAGAGGATCTGGATACAGAAAATACAAAATACTGCACAGGAAATCAGAAAAAATCTAAGTAAACAGAGTCACATTTTATGGATTTCCTTCATGGGCTAGGAGATTCAATTTTGTTAAAAAGTTATATCTTAACCTGATGTACAGATGCAAGGCAACCCTGATGAAAATATCAGCATGCCATTTTTCAGGTTAATGAAGTTTATATGGCAGGGCAAAATACCTAGATTTATTAGCACAGGACTAAAGAATAACAAAGTTGTTGGTCTCACACTGCCTAATTTCAAAACTTAACTGAAAATCTATAGTGATCAAGATAGTATGTTACTGGTGACAGAACAGATTCATAGTCGAATGGAAACAGAATAGAGAGCCCAGTAATAAATTTACACAAATATAGTCAAATGGGTTTGACAAAACTCACAAAGACAATTAAACATAGAAAAGGTAGTCCTTCCAACAAATGGTATAGGGAACATTTTTACCATGAAATAGTAAAAATGAATACTATTGTGAATAGTAGCTCATGATAAAAAAGAAGAAATGCACTATCAAGTCATAGGGACATTAGAATGCCCATATGCAAAAATTAAACCTAGACACAAACATGTATATTACCCAAAATGAACTCAAAATGGATCATGGATCTCATGTAAAATGAAAAACTTTAAAACTTCTAGAAAAACATATAGAAGAAAGTCTAGGAGATGCTGGGTTTGCTGGTGAGATTTTAGGTAAAAAACCGAAAGTGCAATTCATGAAAGAGAAAATGGACAAGTTGAGTTTATTAAAATTAAAATTTTCTGTCATTGTTAAGAAAATGAAAAGATATCTCAAACAATGGGAGTAATTTTTGCAGAAAGGCTTATGTGCAAAATATACAAAGAATTGTCACAACTCAATAAGTAAACATCCAAAGTAAAAAGTGGGCACAAAATTTGAACAAGCACTTCACTAAAGAAGATACACGGATGCCAAATAAGCCTAAGAAAAGATGATCAACGTTGTCATAAGAAATATAAATTTAAACAACAATGAAATATCACTACACACTTGGGAGAATGACAGAAATCTTTCAAAAAGTGACCATACTAATTGCTGGTAAGAATTTAAACAACAGGAACTCTCATTCAATATTGTTGGGAATGGAAAATGACACACCTACTTTGGAAGACAATTTCTCACTAAACTGAATATGGTTTTATCATATAACATAGTGATTATAATCCTAGCTATTTACCCAACTGATTTTAAAACTTTTATCCACACAAAAACCTTCACATGAATATTTCAAGCAACTTTATTCATAATTACCAAAAACGGGCTAACCAAGATAGCTTTGGATAGGTAAATGGATAAACGAACATATCCCACAACAAAATATTATTTTATGATTTAGGAAAAAAAAGAAATGCACTATCTAGCCACAAAAAATATATAGCTATATCTTAAATATATGTTGCTTAAGAAAGAAAGCAGGTCTGAAATGCTGTGTACTATATGATTCTACAAGACAGGGTCTGTATGACTCTGAAAAAGGCAAAATTAGAAATACAATTCAAAGATCAGTGGTTGCCAAGTGCGAAGAGAACTGAATATCAGGTGAAGCCCAGGAGAGGTTTTCAGGACAGTGAAACCGTTCTGTGTGATAATTGTATGGCATTTGTCAAAGCCAACAGAACTTCAAAGCACAGAGAGTGAAGCTTGATGCAAATTTAAAAGTATCATTTAGGAGATCATGGGATTCAAGAATAGAATGCAGAACATGACAAAATAACTTAATGATATTAGAAATGAATGAAATGCCTTCACTAAAGGTAGTGATGGGAAAAGATCCTGACCTAAATGACTCCAGGAATGAGTAGAATGCACAGGACCAAAGGCCAACAGCATCGTTCTACTCTGGTCTAGCTGATTAAGTTGTATCCCAATGGGGTGGAATAAGATTCTGAAAACAGGACATGTGTATTCTGAAACCAAAATGCTGAGTGGATGATGAATGTTGGGAGCCTGGTTTCTCACTGCTGGAGTAGGAAGTTACTTGTATGCAAGAACAGAAGGCTAAAATGGTCCCTTTGGTAATGGACTAGAGTTGGAGGCATTGATATGAACACGTTTAACTTGACTAAAATACAGATGGCGAAATACGGAATATAATATGTACACATACATAGGTTAATATGTTTCCTTGCTCTGTCAACGAGAAGGGCTCAGGGTAAGAACTTAGTAATAAGGAGCATCCCTATTGTTCAGATCTTCATTTCTAATACTTTCCTCCTTGAAGAAATAGCCATTTCTAGAAATGAGACAGAAAATATGTAAGAGAAGCCTGGAACATTTTATACTACTAGAAATTAGGGAAGTACTGCAAGTAATTTTTTTGTCCATTGCAAGAGCTGTGTCAATGGGACACAGAAAATCGATGAAAGAGTTTCCAAGGTTTAAACCTGGAAAAATTTAAGAAGTAATTATAAATAAAATGGGATTACTAATATGAATAAAGGATAAAATAAATAATTAAATAAGAATGAGAATAGACAAATATCCCTTGTAGAAATACTCAAAATACTTTATGTAGACACATCCCCCCTAAAGGAGGTTAAAACATTATCCTTTTAAGGTGGGACACGACCTCATTTAAGACTCAGATCTCAATCCTTCAGTACGGACCACACTTAGTGACTTCTTTCCACAGAACAAAGTATGGAAAGAATGAAGGATAATTTTGCAGTGGAGAAATCTGGCAGTCTCCTCAGGCTGATCCAAAATAACATTAATAGTGCAAAACCACGTGATAGCATGTATCTTTAACATGATGTGATGGAAATGGCACTTTACTTGTGTGAGTTTCCTGGCCAAACCTTAGCGCTCTAGTCTGATCATAGCAAGAACATCTGATAACTTCCAATGAAAGGTGTCCTGTAAAATGCCTGTCTCCTCAAAACTGTGAAGGTTGTCAAAAACAAGGGAGATCTGAACAATAGTCATGGCCAAGAGGCATCTAAGAAGTCATGACAATAAGCACGGTGTGGTACTCTGCTTAGAATCCTGAAACAGAAAGAAGATATCAGGTAAAAACGAAGGAAATCACAATAAAGTAGGGTCTTCAGTTAATAACACAAATATTTGTTTTTTATAGCTCACTTTCAACAGACTCCTCTCTACCCGTCCCACTCTCACCACCAAAATGTTCAGGGAACATAAATAGCTGTATATTCAGAGACATCAGAGCTCCCCAGGAATTGATACCACTCGGGAAAATGATCTTTCTACAGAGTATGTAATTGTAGTAAAATGGATTGTCAGGTTCTTTACCTTTTCAAACAGCACACACTCACTCTGATTTTTTTTTTTTTATTTGATGACTCGGGGTTTGGGGGAATAATTGCTGTATGATTTACAGCAGCAGCCCCCACACTGGGTGGAACCAGGGACCAGTTTCATGAAAGATAATTTTTCCACAGACTCGGGGGTGAAGGAGGAGGGATGGCTTGGGGCTGATCAGGTACAATTACATTTATTGTTCCCTTTATTTCTGTTATTATTACATTGTGATGTATAATCAAGTAATTATACCACTCACCAAAATGCAGAATCAGTGACAGCCCTGAGCTTGTTATCCTCAGCTAGAGGGTCCCATCTGGGGATGATGAGAGACCGTTGCTTATTTCCTCAGCTCCACCTTGGATCACTGGGCACTGAATTCTCAGAAGAAGCATGCAACCTCGGTCCCTCACACATGTAGTTTACAGTAGGGGCCACACTCCTGGGAAAACATATTGATCAGATAGGAGGTGGAGCTCAGGTGGTAATGGGAGTGATGGAGAGTAGCTGTAAATACAGATGAAGGTTCCCGAGCTTGCCCACTGTTCATCGTCTGCTGAGCAGCCTGGTTCCCAGCATGCTATGGACTGGTACTGGTCTGTGCCTCGGAGGTGAGGGACCACAGATACGTAAGGCTTTTCTAAGAACCCACTGTCTTAATCCCACCTACTTCTAGGACAGTCACAGCATCTCTGTTTTTAAAACTCATTTAACAGGATGGTGCCTGTGGCTCAAAGGAGTAGGGCGCCGGCCCCATATGCTGGAGGTGGTGGGTTCAAACCCAGCCCCTGAAAATAAATAAATAAATAAAAATAAACCCTCATTAACATATAAGCAAAAGTGATGTATTGTCTCTGGTGAGCACTGAATTTGGTGTTTTACTCACTTACCTGGTCCCACTTGTATTTGACTTTGTGCTGTGACACATGCTTATGACCATACCCAGTCAGTGACTATTTGTTGAATAAATGAAGATTGATCTTCTAACACCAGGGAGTACCTCTGTGCTTCCAAGAAATTTGTTTGAAGTGTCTTTTGTCTGTCTAATCAACTTCCCCTACTTTACAACAGCTATAACAGCTATTGATAAATTAGATGTAAACAAACCCTGATGGAGGGCCTGTGATGATCTTCATTAAAGAAATACCTGAACTTGCTATGTAGACTTTATCACATCAATATTGGACACTCTTCTTAGCCATGTTCTGAAGCTTGTAAGCAAAGTTGCCAAACTATTATACTATGAATAGAAGAATAGTTAACTGTTACTTTAATCCTGAACAAAACATCTGTAGTATGGGAAATATTCTTGGAAGAAAAAAATATAATTCATTCCAAAGACAAATATGTCGTTTTTGAAAAATTAAATGTTCTTTTTCTTAAAATCCCATATGCATGTTTCTCTTCTTTACAGAGTGAAAAAAGGGAAGGATTAGATTAATATTGACAAATGTCACTAATTTTATTTCCCTAAAACATTTTTAAATCATGAGTAATATGCCCATATCCACAGGAATCACAAGATGACAGATATTTCCTGAGGCCATATTGCCCTTACAAAAATAATTTTAACAGGATAAACTGTCACTCAGTTTAGAGTAGTGCAAAATATATTATCCTTTTGGCAATGAGCAATTTTTTTCATTAATAGCCAAGATTGATCATTGTGAACTTTTCTTATCTTTTTATTCAGTATTGTGAAGCTCAAGGTAGTATCACAAAGTCAGAACGAATATAAAACCCATCTTTATTCAAAATACATTAACAAAGACAGTGAGAACATTCTGTGTATAGCCCAACAATCAAACACACCAAAACGTCAGACTGCTTAATTATGTGAGAGTACTGATTGTTCTTAACACAAATCATGTGCGTAACAAAAGAAATGAAATTACTTTTAGCTTCTTCACACACTTACTTATGTCGCAAAATTAATGTCTTCAGGGAGCTTGCACTCCCAGCTTTCTGCCCTCTTTTCTTTGGCATTCTAGGTCTGAAGATTGCTTCCCTGAGCTCTCTCTGTTGGAAGGACTCTCATTTGGCCATTGTCATGAAAACGGGTCATGTAAACACTGAATGTTTCCTTAGATGAATTCCTTCTGGTTCTGTTGTCTTGTTCTATTTATTATGAAAAAATAATGATTAAAAAAAATGGAATGTGTTCAGGTAGCAGCTTCTTTTTCTTTAGTGGCTCAATCTCTCCTGTGAAGATGAGATGAACCAGGATGAGCCATGTGCCTGTTGTACCTTCAGGGGCCACCTTCACAGACTCAAATTCAAACCTTGGGTCTGATAAAGTCAAAGCAAGTTTATAAGCACATCGATACTGTAAGTTTCGGGTCATGCACCTAGGGAAAGTAGAAAATGAGAAGAAGTGGTCAAGAGAAGCATAGATTAACACAAAGATATAAAATGCACATAATTAAAGGTAATATCTATAGCAGAATAATACTAAGAAGATGTATTTATTTTTTTCAGAATTTGTTGCCCACTGTTAACAGAAATGATTGCTATATACCCAAATATATGCTAAGCTGATCTATTAGCAAGTGGAAACCATCCAGACAGGAGCTAGAATTTATAGCTATGGCTCCCCATCCCCACCCCTTGGCCTGTTAGGAACTGGGCTGCTCAGCACAAAACAAGTGGCAGGCAAGCAAGCTTCGTCTGTATTTTCAGCCATTCCCCATGGCTCACATCAGGACCTGAGCTCCATCTTCTGTCAGATTTTCAAAGGAGCATGAACCCTGCTGTAAACTGCCATGCAAGGGATGTAGGTTGTTCACTCCTTATGAGACTCTAATGCTTGAGGATCTGAGACAGAGCTGAGGCTGTGATGCTGGCCTGGGGAGCAGCTGCAAACACAGGTAATCATCAGCAGAGGGGGTTCACTGCACACAGACCCTAATTGCTTGCAGACTCATATTAAACCATCCCCCTCACCCTGTCCATGGAAAAACTGTCTTCTATGGAACTGTTCTCTGGCGCCTGTCCCCTCTCAACTTCTCAACTTGCATCTACAGGTGGTCATGTCACTCATTTTCACCAAGATAATGTGAGCAGATGTAATATGAAACCACTTCCAGATCATGGGTTTTAAGAAGCAAGTGGACTTTCTAGTCATCAAATGTAGGTAAACGATGATGGATTTGCAATATGGATGGACCTGGAATCCTCTGAACTATCATGTGGCAAACTGTCAGCTAACCATGACTACTTGGTATTTAAAGGAAAAATACATACTTACATTGTTTTAAGCCCCTGTAATTTGGAGGTTTATTTTTCATAGCTGCTAGTGCTAATACATCCTCCTTTCCATATTGTTTAGGATTTCACTCCCAGTTCAGATCTCACCCTTTCTGTTATATCATGTCCAGGTTTCAGTTCTTCAAGGAACAATTATCTGACAATTCCAACCTCTAGTGACTTTTTCTATCCCTGATTTCCCATGTATTATACTAATGATTACTAAAGCTGGAAAGATACGTGATTTAGATTATTGGATGGTGGAACCTGGGAATTTGCATTCTTAAAAGCTCTTCTGATGAATTTTATATACAGACAGACTTCTGTTATATAGGAAATTGAGTTTAATATTCCATTTTTCTGCTCTCTTTGATATTGCTTATGAGATTTAATAATTTAAAATGAATTACTATCTACTATTATTCCCCCTCATACATAGGTCCAAAGAATTTGCTTACCTGTGAAGCATCTCCACCTCAAATCAAGGCTTGCAAAGACTCTTGAGAAAATTAAGTTCTCCTCTCTAGTGTACTTCCTGAAGGTTTCCCAAAGATGAATTTCACACATGTCTTTTTTAAAAAATTTATTTATTAAATCATAGCTGTGTACATTAATGCAATCATGGGGCACCGCACACTGATTTATAGACCATTTGACATATTTTCATCACACTGGTTAACATAGCCTTTCTGGCTTTTTCTTAGTTATCGTGTTAAGACATTTATATTCTACATTTAGTAAGTTTCACATGTCCCCTTGTAAGATGCGCTGTAGGTGTAGTCCCACCAATCACCTTCCCTCCGCCCAGCCCCTCTCCTCCCCTCACACATATGTCATTTTAAGTCCAACCATCTTATACATGTCTTTGAATTTGGTGATAAACTGGCAAATATTGAAATATAATATTTTATCAATCAGAACTTATTTTCAATGGAACTTATTTTCATATTTGTCTTCTCCCAATAAGTGATAATTTCCTTAAAGACAACATTGTATCTTAAGGTTTCAAATTTAGTTTGTGTTTTCCTAAGCTTCTCAAGTTGATGAGGGCTATGGAAGTCATGTGACTGCTTTCACTTCTCTCCTCACTTGTTATTGTAAAGCTTCCAGCATCATGCAAAACCTCACCCATTGATTTTTGGGAGTCCCTGGAAATGTGAGTTAAGTTGCTGTATTGTGTATGTTCCTTGAGAACCTGAAGCACTAAGAAACTTGACAACAGAAGAAAGAATCCCCTCATGAGCAGCAGAGAGGCCTTATTTTCACTATCGTGTGTAGCAATTTAATGATAACCACACTTATCACTGATAATATATACCAGGATGTATCAGAATTTTAGGAATTTCACATTTTAATGGTGTTGTTTTGGAACACACAGTCATATATTTATACAAAGATACCCCCAAATGAAATGGTCTTTTAAATGAAATTTAAAGACCATTTCATTTGACAATGTTTCCTATGTGGTTTTAATATACCAAATAAACCTAATAGGCCTCTCTTGGACTTTCTGTGGGTCTAACATTTAAAAAGTTAGTTTGAAGATAAAAGACTGAATTTGGAATTTCGATTTTGGAAAGTTTGTGAAATATCAAAGGTTTAAAACACTTTTGTAAAAAAAAAAAAAAATAGGTTATAGGTTACAATAATTTAATAGTTACTTAGTTAGCCAAAGTGATAATTTAGAAATTTCAAAATGTGGGGGGTGGGGGGGCTGAGGCCTTGGTGCATGCCACATCTTTTGGGGGCAAGACACGATTGCAAGAAGGACTTTGCCTAACAAATGCAATCAGTGTAATCTGGTTTATTGAACCCTCAACGAATCCCCAACAATTAAAAAAAGAAATTCAAAAAGCAAAAGCCTTTATTTTTTGATGGAGAGGAAACTCAGTTTCCCAATGAAGATAGCAGCAGGCAAACCCAGTGTCTCTGTCCTCTGCTATCCTTCCTCTTTTCTATTTTTTGAAAATTATTTGAACATTAAACAAGATTTTTTATTATCTATTAATATTGCATGAAAATATTGTTCAAAGAAAAAAAAAATTTTACCTTTACATTATTATATTATTAATGCTAAAGCTAACTTCCATAAAACCTCATAAATAATTCTATCTAATCTTAATTTGACCACAAGGAAAGTTTTTATAAATCTTTTACAACTTTTGTCATATTCTTTCCCAACTTTTGTTTCCATTTAGTTTTATGCGTTTTTTATTTATTTAATTTCAAACAGTTTAATTAAAGTCTTTAAATCAGCCAATATTACTTTTCAATGAATAAAAACTACATTTCTATGTTTTTGAAACATTTTTATTTAAAAACAAATTGCTTTTTAAATATCTTTGCATATAGAATTGCTTTTTATATCTACTAATTTTAATTGAAAACATAATTACAATGTTAACTATTAGCAAGGTTTTGATGAAAAATCTTGGAAGTTATTTTGAATTATCATTCCCACAGGCCTAATACATTTACTTTTTCTTATCATTTAAAGTAAGATATTAAAGTACATAACCTTAAAATGATATTTAATAATTAGTTCAGCATTTTGATTTGCCTAGAAATAACTCAGACATTTTATGATCATCTACTACTTAATTTAACATAATATGACTTTAAGATTTTAAATTACTAAAAATAACTTTAAAACTATGACATACAGGCTTGGTGCCTGTAGATTAGTGGCTAGGGTGCCAGCCACATACACTGGAGCTGGCTGGTTCCAATCCAGCCCAGGCCTGCCAAACAACAATGACAACTAGAACCAAAAAATAGCCGAGCACTGTGGCGGGTGCCTGTAGTCCCAGCTACTTGGGAAGCTGAGACAAGAGAATGGCTGAAGCCCAAGAGTTTGAGGTTGCTGTGAGCTATGATGTCACAACACTCTACCAAAGGCAACATAGTGAGATTCTGTCTCAAAAAAAAAATGCTATAGCATACAAACACATTCAGAAAGTCAGAAGCAGATCTTACAGCCTGAGTAGTTTCTTTATATTTTTATTGCAAGTGATTTTAGCATGGTTCTATCGTCACTTGAGTTATTTACATCATGAAATATTTTCAATTGCATAAGACTGTGTTTTACAATAAACACATATGTTTACTAGATATCAGTATTAAAGACATTAAACTTTAGTTTCATAAATCATTATCTTTTACTATTGAACATGAATACAACCCTATTCACAGATATAATTCTTGAATTTCTCATATTTTAGTATCAGAGCTTCAGTTCTGCTTTGCTCCATGTCCAAATTAGTTTCATTACAAAGTGGATTTCTTGGGAGTGTTTGAGTATGTCTACTACCCTTGCCTTAATGTCACCAGCTTTAAAACGCTTGAGATCTTCAAAGCTGCAATGACTGAAATTTAGTTTAAAATCAGCGTAGTTTTTATCATTATCCATTTTATCTCCCACTGTCAAATAATAGCAAATCTGGCTCCCTTTAATAAATTAACATCCCTGCCAGAGACCGCATTTTTTTTTTTTTAATAATCCCACTTTTAGAGAAAAGATTTCTGTCTCACTGGATGAGAAAAGGCCAAAACAGAAATCATAGTTTTTGTCCAAGATCATGAAATAAGGGACTAATTTCTAGGCTTCTATTTACTAGTCCCTTATCATACCATTTCAGCGAGCCATGTTACAGAGTTGACATAAATGCCACAGCTATTTGTGTTTATTCAATTAGGAAATGGACCTTGGGTGGCTTTGGGATCTTCTCTAGTCAGGAACACCAGAAAATGACCAAGTGTCATTTGAAATGCCATTGGCTCCTTACAATATGGCCACTCACCGGCTATATAGCATTTGACATGTGGCTAAACCGTCTGGCTGTCCTTGATTCTTGTATTTTTTATAAACAAGGAATAATTCTAATAAAAGGTATAAAATACCTATCACAGAGTTGAATTACATCATCTTCAATACATATTATTATCCCCCATCTTTACATTCTAAGAAAGTAATTACATAATTTTATAGCTAAAGTGTCTAGATTTTATAACTAAAGATCGGATCCATTGAAGTGAATGTTATTTTGCAACTGTACCTGTTGAATTGAAGATATTCACATTTATTTTTACCAGCTTATTTAATTTTTGCTCAGCAATTTCCTACTTTCTCCGTTCTGAACATGATAGTTAATCATAAATCATACATTCTTTCCTAAACCTGCAGAGAATTTTCCTTTGTGATTTAAGAGTAGCCTGACCCACTGACTGTTGTTAGCTGTTCATATTAGTTGCTATCTGTTCAGGAACATACTAAAAACATTGTGTGGAAAAGAAAGCAACAGAAACCATATCTCAAGACTCTAATGAAGTTTAGAGATAGTCATACATTTTTAGTGAAAGTGAAAAATAATTTCAAATCTTCCTCCAAAATCGGAAGACTTATCTTGAGCATGCTGGAATAGATGTGCATAAAGCCAAATAATCAACTTCTACCCATAAAGCTCAAGAATACTTTCAAATGGATAGATAAAAATGTCAAACTGTGATTGGATGTTACAATGATTCCTTTGCATACCACTGAGTCACCCTGGGAATAAAATGCTAGGGAGAGAAATGGTAACATTTATCATCTTTTATGGCCTCCCTAATAAACCTACTTATTATATGGAGCTGTTGTGAAGCTTACGTGAGCAATTCATGGGAAAGTTTTTTGCAACGTCTAAAGGATTTCACATATGATATATTTCTTATAGACTATAGGAAGTTGCTATGTGTATAAAAAAATTGGTGACCTTAAAAAATCTGTATAAGTTTTAATTAGAAAGTTTATAATTTTTACGTTTAATTTATAAGTTTTAAAACAAAACTCTTTGACTAGTAATTCCAAACAAAAAGTCCCAAGTTAGCCAGGTGTTGTGGTGGGTGCCGGTAGTCCCACATACTTGGGAGGCTGAGGCAAGAGAATCACTTAAGCCCAAGAGTTTGAGGTTGCTGTGAGCTGTGATGCCACAACATTCTACCCAAGGTGATAAGTGACCAAAAAAAAAAAAGGCCTAAGTCCCACTCAGAATTTTTTAATTAGTCTCAGGCCAAAGAATAATTTCAAGTAAACTATCTTTCTTTACCCTGCAATTAACACACGTAGATGCAGATAAACTCTTATACAAATTCGTTATTATTTTTTTAATGTACTACTTTGGGGTAGGGTCAATAACTGCCTTCTTATTTTTTTGCCCTGATTTTTTAAATTCTTCTGGCAGCCAGTTCCTGCTACAATCAAAGCAAAGCAAAACTTTGAATGTTTGCAATAGTGCAGTGCTTTGTTATGCAATTGAAAGATAAATTGGTCTCTATCTTTGCAACTATCCGGGTTTATTTCTGCCAAAGAGTGGTAAAAGTGAAAAGAAAAATATTTGTGGGAAAATGGGTGAAAAATAATGAGAAATGGAATAGATTCAGATGGTATTGCTCAAATTAGAGATTTCCTAATTCAGAAATTTTATTAGAACTAGTCTAATTGACCACTTGAGAGATACCTTATAGACTGGTGATCTCACAGGCTAAGACTGACCTCACAGTTTGGAGCCCCCAGAAATGTGATTTTGTCAGTGCCACTTTAAAGAAACAGATTCCTACTAAGCCCAGCCATCGGACCCTGAGCAGAACATCACTGAATTACTTATAAAGAGAAGTATGAGTGCTCAAATCTGCTTAGCAGTTATGTTGGCTGCTCAATGTATTGCTCCCTTCTGGAAGAAATCTGCAAGAAAAGTTAAATTATACTAGAAGTCTACTTAATGAGCGTGGGGAAAGAAGGAGTGATGTTCAGTTCCCTAGACACAGGAAGATCATTTAAGTGTGAAAACAAACATGAACATGTTGTTTTCTATCAACCAGCATCCTGAGCTGCCAGGAGCTGAAACTATGACTTTTTTTGTGGAATAGGAAAACAGCAATGGGTTGATTGAGGAATTTTTAGAGGTCAGTTCGGCCATATAAGAAAGCACAAGGCCCCAAATCACATAGGTGACCTAACCAGTCTGCTGAAGACACCACTGCCATCTCCATCTCCATCTCCAACAGAAATCACTGCTCCTCACCCTCTCTAGACCCACTTGCCGAGTACACTGCTGCTCTTCCTCTGCCACCACGCTTCTGCCATTGTGACCCCAAGAGCTTGAGATGTTTTCTAATAACAATACTGAAAGAATTCCTTATGGTCCCTGCAACTCTTGGGCTAGCAAAACTAATTGGTGGAGCCTGCACATTACCTCCAAGCAGCCTATGTAAGCTAACGTGTGGCACTTTGAACTTCAATAGCACAGCAAGCAGTGATTCCCTAGATACATGAATTTCCTAAACACAAGAAGGAAATTTGACTCTGTGCAACTGTGAATAAAAAACAATGCCTTCTACACACTGAGGTACAACAGTAGATATGTGATTCGTGTGCTATGTGAAGACAGAGCATTGTCATTAAGGAATTAGTAAGGTTTTTTTTTTGTTGTTGTTATCATCAAAAGTTATGATAATCCAACAATCCTGTGAATCCATCTCCACAAGGCAAAAGAGACAATGAGAACAGACATTAATCTAATGTATATGAGGCTCAAGCCATCCTTACCAGAAATAATTGTTCTATTTTTCAGATATAGATGCTAACGCTCGGTCAGATTAAATAATTGGGCCCAGGTTTACAACTGATAAGTAATAGAAAAAGGTAACAAGGCCAGTGCATAGGATTGTAATGAATCTACTTTTTGCAGTACATAGAAAGCATCCTAGGCCACATTTGGTCATGGTCTAGAATTAACCAGAGTAGGGAAACTATCTCATGATAAGTAAACACATGAGATTCATTAATCATTTTAAACACCAAATATTGCAGGTGGAATACTTAGTCAATATGCCCTTTTCCCTGGACAGTGTTGAAAGTCTACTAACAAAATCTTATTATTTTTTCTATATATCATATAGGCAATCCCTTTTTGATAGGACATTCTTTATCCATACACAGAAGTACCAAGTGAACATTTTCTTTCAAAGTCCCTCACCTGTCAGACATAAGATAGACCCCAAGTGCCTGAGTGTTTCTCCACTCTCCTCTGACCCGCACTTACAAAGTTTACCATAGGGTGAGCATAACTCTTACACTTGCACGTATGTATAAAAGTCAACAAAACTGTGATCAGAATTCAGATACCTCAATTCTGCCAGCAACTGACAAAATTATCTTCTGTTTGAATCTTAGATCCCTCCCTGTTCCTTCCTCCAACTTTCTTCTGAGATGGCTGACTCCCATGAGTTACATTTCTCAGGCTCCCTTGCCCAGGGCTTCGCGTCAGTTTTAATAGAGGTAAACACAGACTGGAGTTTAGAAGGCAGGACATGCAAGGGGATGGAATATTTCTTTTCCACTCTCTTTCTGGATTTGCAGCTTCATCCAGAAGCTACAGGACTTTGACAATACTATGTTTCCCTTTACTGCCTCAGATCAGGGAATTGTACTGACTTTCAGGTGTTAATATCTTGATTGTTCTATTGTCCCCTATTTGACATACTGACTTTTCATCATCTATGTAACCAATCTCCACGTTATATTCCCTCAGTTCGAGTACTCGGATTGGGTTCCGTTTTCCTGATCATCTCTGACAACAATATTTAAATTTCCAGTGAAAAGAAAGGTATGAATGTTGTAACTGAAATAAGCAGAAAAAAAAAAAAAGGAAACCATGATGAAATTAAAAACAACAAAGGTTAAATGTGCATAGGAAGAAAAGAGGACAACAACTATAAATTACAATTATAAAACCTGTGCCCACACAAGTGACAATAATAGGCAAAACTGAGAAAAATTGATAGAAAAAACTATGTTTGGTTGGCTAAAGATCAGCATGAATTAATTCTAGAGGAAGACAGGAGTTAGAAGACCACAAAGCCTGAAAGAGGAGATACTTCTCATCCACCCACCATCATGAAGGTAGGTTCTACCTTGTTCCATTATGTGCTCTCAAAGCCCTTGCAAATCTGCCAGCATCAAAATGTGTGGCAAAGCAGCAAAGAGAATGCTGCAGTTGCTGAAGATGTCCCTAGACAACTTGAGGGACTGTCAGAGAGAGAAGCGACCTGCCTGGGTAGGTGCGCAGTGTAGAATAAATGCTCAGTAGTCTATACTAATCAGCAAAATGCAGGACATTCTTAGTTTTAAAACTTTCATGTAATAATTCATCCTTAAATTTTACCAAAATGGCTCTGAGCATTAACAGTAAGGTTGAATCTCTCTTGGTAACTTTGGGCTTATGAGAAATTTAAAAAAAAAAAAAAAATCACTCATGGAAAAATACACTTAAGGAATCTCACCCTTCTTTTATAGGGAATTTATAGTAGGGAAGACAGCCAACAATCAAAAACAAAATGAAAAATTTACCTTAATACTTTTAGTCTAAAAAGATAAACAAACCATGGGGATTCTGTGGACTGAACTTTCATGTTAATTACTATTTAAGAGCAAATTGGAAGTCTACAACATCAGCTAATTTGAGAAATGCTGAGCATAGCATTAGACAATTGCTCAGTATCACTGTTAGTTGAGACTTTGTCATTCTCTCCTCCTATGAATAGAATAATAGCCTTGAAGTAATTGTTTAAAAAGCAAACAAAAACTATCCACACAAAGGTTAACATTTTAGTAGTTTATTTTATTTTATTTATTTTATTTGAGACAGGTTCACACTCTGCTGCCTGGGCTGGAGTGCAGGGCTCCCTGTAACCTCCAACTCCTGGGCTCAAGTAATGCTTCTGTCTTAGCCCCACCCAGGAGCTGGGACTATAAATGTGTGCCACCCCATCCTGCTAATTCTTTTCTTTTCTTTTCTTTTCTTTTCTTTTCTTTTCTTTTCTTTTCTTTTCTTTTCTTTTCTTTTCTTTTCTTTTCTTTCCTTTTCTTCTCTCTCTCTCTCTCTCTCTTTTATTTATTTATTTTTTTGTACAAAGTATTGCTATGTTGCCCATGTTGGTCTCAAACACCTGGCTTCAAACAATCTTCACTCTTCAGCCTCCCAAAGTACTAGAATTACAGGCATGAGCCATTATGCCTGGCCTGGTTAATTTTTTAAACAACACAATGGTATGAAGATGCACACAGGAAACCTTTGGCTTCTCCAGATATGATTTAGGAGAGAGTCAAATGCTCAAAACAGATTTTGTAGAATCTGGGATTGGTGGTGGTGCAAGCAAGCACTCAAACACTAGATAAGCTCTTTCCTTCTCCAACATCAATGACTTAAAGTAATTCCTCCTGATGCAATTGGGAAAAGGAATAGCAATGGAAAACCTACATGTTGAAATTCTTATACTATGCAGGTATGGCTCCTGAGCCCAGAGTACTTAACTTTATTCATTTGATTCATTTAACTCATTTTTTTCCCCTTTCATCCAGACAAGAGCATTTTCTTAATAACTACATGCTAAAAATGATAGTTCAGCTTCAGTTGGCTCTCATTCTAAAACTTATAAAATATCTTTAATGTAGCAGAAATTTACCATAGGCCAAGAGGCAAATGCCAAAAAAGCATTTCTCCTTCCTTTAATAAAAACTCATTGCCCATCCAACAAAGCGTACTTTCAAAACATACTTCCAGCTTAAACAGCATGCTTTAGTGAAATGCAGTCTATCTTGACTGTACAAATTGCATCAGAGTATTAAACACAGTAAGCTAGAGGATAATTACCTTTGGGAATGAAACTATTTTGACACCACCTACGTCAGGCCAAAAGCCTATGTTACAGCCACATACTGTGGACGATTGTTAGAAATTCTGACCGTCTACATTTATCAACTGGGAATGTAAAAGCAGACACCCTTCCAACTAAAACAATAGTCAAAGTAACTTTTTCAATTGAACTGTTCCTTGCAATAATGAAATAGTAGAACATACAACTTTGAGTATGTACCATCATTTCAACTCGCATTTTATTCAGTGAAGCAACTTTGCACATCTTTAATGGGAATCTTAAAAAAAAAAAAAAAAAAGTCAGACGACTTGGCAGTCTCCATAGTTCCCTGGGCTCTTTTATGTATCTTGAAGGCCATATCTATAATTGACACAGAAGGCAGAAGCAGGGAGGAATTACTAGGACAGCCAGAAAGCGAGGGACCCCACTGGCCCATGGGATTCAGGAGCAGAGCGCTCTCCGGAGTAATGTTCCTTTGGACCACTGACTATACCTGACTGGCACACACTGGAAGGTTGTCAAAATTCGCAGCGATAGCTTTCTGTTTCCCAGCCAACCTTTCACAAAGACTTGGGTGGTGAGCTTAACTGCAAAATGGCTTAGTTTGGCTGGCACTCGCTGTTTTGAGAAAATACTCAAAGGTCCTTCCTGTCATAAAACACTGCCTAGAAAAAGGCTAGGAAAAGTCCAACTTTAATTTCATGAATTTGCACTTACAAAAACACATATCTTCACCAAAATTAAGAAGACTTTAGAGTTTGGCTCTAAGCAAAATTCCACTCCTGGGACAGTGGTATTGAATGCAGATTTCTGCTGTGGGCAAAAGCTCACTATTATTTCTAGACAATGGAGCTTTCTGTAGTGCAAATGGTGGCAACTCTGCACATAGAATGGCCACAAGCCAGTTCCTAGTTTTCTCCAGTGGATTTGCCAGATTGGCTAAAAGAGAGAATATTTTCATGGAGGCTGGTAACAGGTCTGATAAAATTTGAGGGAAATTAATCCCGTTAACTTTTTTTATCTTAAAAAAATGAATGATGGTCTGAAAGCTCAGAGAAAATATGTTAAATGGCTTCCCGGGGGCAGAGTAGAGACCTAACTTTTCTTTAGAGTCTGGAGAACTACCCTCAAGTGGACTCTGCATTGGTTCAGTGTCTTCGTTGTTACTTTGATCAGAGCTTCTCTGGGTTAGTGCGCTGTGATTCACATGAGGGTCTTGTTCAAAGGCACATTCTCATTCAGAAGGGTTGGGATTAGATCTGAGATCCTGCATTTTAACAGGCTCTGCATGATGGTGATGTTGCTTTCCTTCCATGTAACAATTCACTTAAGGGGTTGGGTCAGAAATGCTCAATAATATATACTTAATTCATTAAAGAATACAACTGGTTAGAGAGTTATATAACAGAGAAAGATGCCTATATAGCATTATACAAAACTCAGAAGTAAAAATTGATACAGACAGCAAGTCAGATGGATCTCCAGGGAAATCTGCTGAGTGAAAAAAGCCAGTCCCAAGCATTCCATACTATATGAATCCATTTAAATAACATTTCTGAAATAACCACATTTTAGAAATTTAGGACAACCTACTGGTTAAAGATGAAGATGGGGGAGTGGGAGGAAAATAGGCATCACGAGATGGATGTATTGAATTAGAAGCTAAAGGTATATGGTAAGCAAAAAGAACAAAATCCGGTACAATGCCTTGGCCTTATAGATGGCAAAAGTATAGTTCAGACTCTTGCCTTTGTTAAATAACTAAATTATTTCTGAATTAGTCTTAACACTCGGTTAACTTTAATTCCAGTTTACTCTTCTCTCTACCACTTAACACAATCCATGTGACTTGGGTTTACTGCAATATAAAACATTTTCAAATTTTACTTTAATTACTTAAAATAAAAAGAAATAAAATTTATTTAAAACAGACCTAAATATACTCATTTGCAATGTCACTCAGTTCTGTAAATCTAGAAAACATTATAAATTTTAAACATTTACATCTTAATTAAGAAATAATTAAGTTTATAATGTCACACAGAAACCTCCTTAGAAAATCATATCAAATAACAGCCAATATCTCACATCATCTCTTGCAAAGGAGTGCTGTGGTGTGACAACTTCATCTTAAGTCCATCTACAAAGTGTCACAATTGTAAATATGGTTTTCCATACCTGAGATACTTTCCTTTTTCAACCAGAGCATCTCAATTTCTTCTGGTAGCTAAGTGTCCATCTCCAGAAGATCAATCCAGGCAGGTCACGCTGGGCTAGGTATCTTTCATTTGCATATCCAAATCTGTTCTTCCTACTTCCTCACACTCTTCTTCACCCCAAGAAGTTGACTTCTATGAATAATATCAATGGCTTCTTGACTTTGAGTTGGATTTAGCCAATGTGCTGGTGTTCAGATAAAGGGAGATGAATAAGGCTGGCTTGTTTTCTTCCCCTTTTTCATCCTCATATCACTGGACACTGGAATCACTGAACACTGGCTCTCTCATGTTGGTCATCTTCACACAACTCTCTGTCTCCAGCTTCAGTAACTGCTTCCTCCACATGTCCCTTCAGGGTAAATTAGGGCAGTAGCCCCCTGTCCCCATAAGCCCTCAGTGGAAGTTCTATCTATCTCTTGCGGTTTTCCTATACCTCAGTCACACTTTTGTAAGTTGTTCCTTTGTTAAATCCTCCTTAAGTTACTTATTTTGAATGTGCCACTCTTTTTCTGACTAATGCATGGCGTTTCTGTTTTGTTTTACTCTGGTTTTTGCTTTCTTAGTTCTTTTTGCCAGATGTTCATTTCTCCAGCCTCCTTTTCAGCTCCAAGTGTTTAGGTGATCTGATTATCCCCAGTGAAACACACAAACACATCAGCTGAAGAGTTTTGGAAATGGATTTACTCTCTGATACAAGACACAGTAACTTGGGAATAGGAGCTTGTCCCTTTTTCTCCCTTAATAATTTAGATGCTTGTGGTAAGAAGGGTGCACAGAGGGGCCAGTCGGTGATCGTGAGGCATCACCTAAGGATAAAAGCAGCACTCAGAGGATTGAAGGGAAAGATGCTGGTGTGTGTGGTGGGGGTTGATGGCATCATTGAACTACAGTAGAAGCAACAGATAACAGACTGCATTTAGACTTCTGGTTAAGGAATGTAATATGCATCCTTCAGATTTAAACTTCTGTTAACCAGGTTTTCTTTAACTGCAACTAAATAGTTCCTATATTGTAAAATCACACCTCTTTACTGCAGATGTGCTCTTGCCAATTTCATGCCTAACAAATCTCAGTGGTCCGTCATCATCTGCAGATTACCCCTGTACAGCAACATGCAGCATCCTCTGTGATTCTACTCCTAAGAGCTTCAGCTCCCCCCCTCAGTATGGGTTCCTTTCCACGCTACCCTGGTAATCCCCATCTCCTGTAGTTCCTCTCCCAAAGCATGGCATGTCTTGCCTCTGTGTCTGGTGTTGAGTTCTCACCTGAGAAATCTTTTTGTACTGGGAACATCTTTCCTCCTTTCTCTAACTATCTTTTAACCATATTCAAGAATATAGTAAGCCGAACAGGTCAGCACTTTTTATGATATAGAACTGAAATCTATTCAGGATTATTCAAGTAGTGGGACTGATGGAATACATTTCAGATAGCTAATAGAAATCTCTGCAGTCGGGCTTAGAAAAGTAACGGGAAGAAGAGAAACTAACAGGCAGAAACAGAACAATGAGTCCAGTGGGACCTGCTGCTGCCTCTCCGAAGAACAGACACATCACCTTGGACCAGAGTCAGTTGTGGATGGTGGGACTGACACTGCTGCTCCCACCCTCTACCACCAGCAGGAAGACCTCATGGCCTCACCCAGTTCCACATTTGGGGATGAGCTGAGCATAGATCCACTTCTGATTCCCTAAAAGAAACTGAGAGAATATCTAGCATTTATACCATTGGAGCAAGACCTCAAATTAGGAAGAATTTATCAAGAAATTCACCTAACACAGGAAGAGGGTTCAAATGATAGGTTACCAAATAGCTTCATGCTTATCTAGTGTAATTTCAATAAAATGTACTAAGTACAATTGTGGACGTATAACAGGTTCAACAGGAACATAGAACTGGTGGCTACATCTAGCTCAGAACTGTACAACAGAAATGTATAACGAGGAATACACATAATTTTCTACCTTTCAGTAGCTTCATTTCAGAACAACAGAAACAGATTAAATTTATCTTTAATATATTAACCCAATACATTGCAGGGGTGGCGAACAAGTTCGACTACGCGCTCGGAGATCGCTCCTCAGAGGTCCCTCCTCAGAAGCAGCAAAACAAAATCCAAACTTGGCAAAGAGCCACAGTATACAAAATAATGATAAGAGGCAAAGAGCCGAAATTC
>CAUYPK010125739.1:0-12091 GCA_963574355.1 Loris lydekkerianus
CGACGCCGCCCCCCGGGCCCGGCCGCCGCGCACCCCAGCAACGGGCCGGGGCGCCAGCCCAACGGGGCGGGGAGAAGAAGGGACGGGGGAGGGCAGGAGAGTGGGAAGGAGAGTGGTTGGAGAGCACTAACAGCAAATACCATTTTTCCTCCTTCATGTTCAAAGAACCGTGGCCCCCTTTCTCCTGCTCTGGACCTGTGCTCCTGGGCCTGACCAGTGATGCTCTTTGTTTGTGATCCCCAGGCAGCTTATCCCCAGCCGGTGCTGCAGGGGGGGGGGTGAGCAGAGCAGGGCAGCTTGGTGATCAGATGGAGGCCACTGCAGGGGGATTGGCGGGGGACCCAGGAAAGCCCAGAGGCTCTAATGGAGCAGGGATATCTCACACTCTGCTGAGAAGAGTTGTGCACACTTTCTAGAATTCCTCTAGGCAGTCTGCCAAATTAGTATCAGTCCCAGATAATAACTCAGAGCCCAGGCCTTTACCTCCTGCCGGACACTACAAAAATCTCAATACGTTGTTTGTTCCATAGAAAGATTTATTCTTCATAGGAAATAGAAAATGTCTTTCTCTAATTGTGGCAAAACTAAAGTTAGCTTTGAGTGGAATTCCGCATGCCAGTAAAAGTATGAACGGATTTAAAGGGGAGATGGCATTGGAGCCAGAGCGACCTTGGAGAAGGCAGGGCAGAGATTTGCCCAGAACTCTGCAGAGAGGGCACCGTGGGTGGAAAACACCCTAAGATAATCAGGGCACGTGCTGTTCGCTGAGCAAAAGCTGTGTTTAAAGCTCTGATCGTATTATCTAACATAAGCCAAACCATAAAACTGAAAGTGTGCCATTGTTACCCATCTTTAAAGACCAGGAGATGGTGGTTCAGCTGACAGCGGCCTGGTGGACAGCAACAGGTGCTGGCTCAGGTTTGGGGGTGTTCTCCCAGGAGATGAAATTAAACAACTGCGTGAGGGAAACAGACTGCGCGGTTAGAACCCTGGAGAAGTTATCAAAGTGAAGATTTTAGAAAGATCAGCCACGGCCACCTTCAGGGGTCCTGCAAGGCCTAAATAACGACATCCCGCAGGCAGCCGGAAAGTGATTTCAAAGAAATTTATCTTATTTTGCTTTATATTTGCTTAATTTTATTTTTTAAATTTTGGGTACTTTGGGGGCGGGGAATTGGTCAACTATGAGCACCCTTTACCAGGAGGGTTAGGCAGATGATGAGTCCTTTATTAAGACTGAAACCGACAGGATGTTTCCTGAAGACCAAAGGCAGAGGGGTGTTAGCAGAAGAAGCCAGGCCAAGAGCAGAGATTTTAACAAAATCAGCAAACAGATGCCCCCTTCCAATTCTAGCATCAGGAGGAAGGCGCAGGGATAGAGGCCGCACAAAGTCTTGTGCCGACCAGTCACCTTGGGCCCTGGAGGTGAGAATCACAGCGAAGCCGCCTTGATGCAGCTGGAGTGCACCGACTGCCACGCTCCCCTCCAGGTCTCCACTGTTCTCCGTCAATAGACCTCGGCCTGCCTGCCAGTGGATTTTCTGGGGGAGCCCAGTACTATTCAGTCACACTGAGGCAGGAACAGCCTTTCTCTATCTAGTCACTCTCAGATAAAGACAGGGCAAGTCTCAATGGATAATCCCAGATCTCCACGCTTTCCTGAGCGTGTCCCACACCCACACCTGCACCTTAACGCCTCCTTGGAGACCCAGCAGTGGGGAAGCAGCCTGGCCAGCCTAACCCTATTGTGAGCTACTGTTTCTGTTGTCTCCAGGCAATCCTTTCTTGAGAAAGAAGAGATTATGGGCAAAATTCATAGCTGTGTGTTATTGGACACTTGTAATATGGATTCATTTCCTGCTAAAGCATGGCAGTTTCTTACAGTTTCCTATGGTAAACAATTAATATAGAAATAAAATCTGAATAAATGTGATCATCAGGTAGAGGCAACTGAGCCAGATGAAGTGAGCTGAGCAGAGAATCTCGAGTAACATTATTGAGGTAAGACTGATAGAGTTGATTATTCCAAACCTCTGCAGACTTAGCTCTGCTCTGCAGCGACTCTGATACACGCAGACCACATGGCCGGCCCTGGGAATCTTGTCTATATAAATAAGTTCATTTAATCCTGAGATAAAATAAAGAATTACTCATGACATGATGCAGTGACCTTACATACAGTTTCATATTTTCTTTTGCATTATGTTTCAGTCACGCTGTGGATACAATGTTTAATTTGGTTTTTAATTTTTATGGTTGATAGAGGAATCAAGCTTCATTGTAAAACTCATCTTTAGCAGAAATGGTTTCAAGTTCCAATTATTCAGTTCAATAAATTAACATTTTGTAATACAACTTATTTGTGAATTAAGGAATGTTCGTATGTTTATCACATTACAAAGTAAAAAAAAAGTCCTTCGGTTAAAGATAACAGAAGACTTATAAAACAACAATTCAAGGCAGCTAACTGAAACATATGTCATGTGGACACATGACTGATTTCCATACAATGATTTCCATACAATGAGGTTGGAGACATGGCCTTGTTTTTTTGTCAATATCTGTGCTTCTGCTGGAAAACTGTAGACTTATCAAATGGCAACTGTTCTAATTTAAACTTTCTTTTTGCAAGTACCATATATACCACGTATACTTCAATAGAAACAATCTCATTATTCTCCTAAATTCTACAGTGCAAAATTATTTCAAATTGCTATAACTTATTTCTAATGCAACACTTATACAGCTTTCAGGTGCCAAGAAACTACCAATTATGTCAGAGAAAAAAAAAAAAAAAAACCTTTTTAAAATAGTTAAGATCAGGAACAAGTTGCAACGCTTGTCTCTAAAATATTCTACATATAAAAGAATGATATTATTTCAAAGAAAACAAACTCTTGATAACACAATTTTCAGTCATGAACAATTATGGACATGCTTAGAAGTTGTCTCTGTGTGTGTCCAACTGCCTTCATCTTAAATCTGGGGTATTACATTTCCAATACAAGTTTTATCATTTTTCACAGTGCTATTTTGCTGGAAAATGTGGTAACATGTGCCCAGTATATAGCAGGGTTTCTGTACGTGCTAACAATTCTCCCTTTTCCTCAATCTTCTTGTTAGCTGGGAATGAAAAATTCACACTCTCCAGAATATTATTATGCTCTCCAGAATATAATTACTCTAAAAATTCCTTTGATAACAGTCAGTATAGAGCATAATTTTTAAAATCAAAGCCTACTATGAATAGAGGGAAAAATTAGAGATTAGAAAGTATTGTCCTAGAATATTTGCCACAATCCACTTAACGTCTATGTGTCCTCTGGGGTTAGACGTCTCTGTTACCTTTCAGTCTCCTCTTGGCACTGATTTCTTCAGTTTCTCGTGATATTCCCCACTAATTTTTTTTTTTTTTTATTTTTTGAGACAATCTCACTCTGTTTCCCTGGGTTTAGTGCCATGGCATCATAGCTCACAGCAACCTCAAACTCTTGGGCTCAGGAGATCCTTTGGCCTCAGTTTTTCTAAATTTAGCAGGGACAGGGTCTCACACTTTCTCAGGTGGTTTCCAATGCCTGAGCTCCAGCCATCCACCTGCCTCAGCCTCCCAGAAACCTAGTCAATATTTTTACACATCTTTCTCGGAATCCAGCACTTCCCGGAAGCTTCAAATAGAGAAACAGCCACCTAAAAGTAAATGTTTTTGTGTCTTGTGTGTGAAATACGTCCTCACAAGGAGGCCATAGAATTACTGTCTGTCAGCATTATACCAATCAACACTAACCAGGGAAACAGAAACAATAGAATACATAGGATCCTTACTGTAACTTAGTGAACAGATTGTAGATGTTACCACACCTACAAAATAACAGCCACCTGGAGATTAGTGTTTGATTATATCACTCAGTGGTATAGAAGAGTTATCACGTACATCAGTTATCATAAATAGTATCTAATAATAGAAATGTTTCATTATTGATTTTAATAAAGATTCTATTGATTGATTTTCTTTTGTTAAGAGATAGTGATCTTGTTTCATATTTTATATGAAAATAATTTTCTCTATTTGCTTAATGAATAGTCCACTTTTTTCCCCACAGGTGTGAAACTCAATAATTCTCCAATATAAAGACACTTCCAGGGCAGCCTATTTCTGGATTCTTTGGTCTGTTTCATTTGTCTGACATCAAAATAAGCAATATCTTTCTTTTCTTATAATGAAAATCTTCAGTGAATATATTTGTTCTAAATGAGTTTTCCATATATAGGTATGTTTTAGTTAATTTTGCCCTAAAATGTTTTCATATTTTTACTTTTATATATTTTCTACCTATTGAAGCCTCTGTTTAAAAAATATTTTTTATTTAATTTCAATTTCTCTTTTTTTGGTGGGTATTTTAGTACATTTGCTTTTACAACTATAGCTGATGTGTTGAAATCTGTTTCATCATCATGTTTTCTTTTATTTGCTGTTGGCATTCAGCTACTTTCCTGTTTCTGCCATTCCTTGAAGGTATTAAGGTGCTTACTTTACCTTCCTTCCCTTCCCTCCTTCCCTCCCTCCCTCCTTCCTTCCCCCCCGGCTGTCAGGGAGTGCTGTGTTCCCCCCCAGGGATCATGAATTGTGTATATGCCTGGACTTGAATGACATTTCCCTGGATTTTGTATGTTAGCTTTTCTTATTTCACGCGTTTTGTTGAGTTGCCTCCTCTGTGTCTCACCTGACCCCTCTGGACTCTCTTCCAGACTGGCTAACTTGGGAGGAATAAACGGGACCCAGTCAGACAGCATCCCCAGTGCATCTGTCAACAGAAACAAATTTCCTGTAGGAGGTGACCTGGGCACAGGATGGCATCTGGGCACCAGGCTATATGCCAGGATGAGCAAGTGTCCCAAGAAAAACACCTTGTAAATGTCCAGAAACAAGTCCCTGAGCCCACTGGGGCAGGGCTAAAGTTTATAGCCACTCTCCAGGGACAGCCCCCAAGATAAACTTACAGAAACAAACAGCAATGACACTGCTCTCCAATGTCCTCTGACCAGCCTCTTGGCTCCCCGCAAGCTCAGTTGTGCAGACTATTTCATGTTCATTGCACAACATCTAAGTATTTTTCAGCAGAAATATTTTTGGCTATGTACTTTACAGTGCTGTTGGAAGTTGAAGTTCATAGTTATTTTTATAAATTAGTTATAACCCTAATCATTAATGGCCTAGTGACTTAATTGTTACTTTCCTGAACAAGCAATAAGAGACATTTTTATGAGTGCAAACTTCCAGATGTGATTGTAAAAACATTAATACCTGAAATCTTTAAAGAGTGATGAACAATTTTGTCCAAGTCCGTTGTTGCTGGTCTGAGGCGTCACACCAGTGAGCAGTCTTCGTATGCACTCTGAAGTCAAGCACCTTGGGAGAGAGTTTCAAGACTCGTTCTAGACACAATTTGCAACAGAAGGAACATTATGGTGGCTGTGCACTTTCAATTTTTGCAGGAAAATCGATTTCAGTCTGTAAATGACCAAGTTGCAGGATAATGAATAATGTAATTAAATCAGAGACTGTGAATCTAAGTTTAGATCCAAAATTTCATGATTAAGTGTTGCTGGTAATAGGAAATACAAACTATTTTATTGTTTCCTGTAGCATAGTCTGATGGATTTTATAGAATGTACATTTTTAAATTGGCTTTTATGTTGGAAATTTCTGAATAATTTAACCAAATGCACCTGAAATGGAATGAATACATTTGATAGGACTTCAGTTATTTTAGACATGATTAATGGGCATAACATCTCGTTAGAAGCCGTTCCTTTAAGATGTGAGATGTGATCTTACTAGTTGGTTCTCTTCTCGGACCCAATGCTCATAATAATTTTAGATTTCTCGATTTAGATGTTTTCACCTCTTAATCATTTTTATTTTCAATTATAATATACTTGTACATATTCATGAAGTTCATAGTAACACTTTCAGATTTTCAGTTATGTGTCTATCATACATAGTATGCAATATAAGCCAATAAACTCAGATATGTCATTTAAAACATACCTAGAATAAAAGTTTAGGAACAAGGCGGTGCCTATGGCTCAAAGGAGTAGGGCGCCGGCACCATATGCCAGAGGTGGTGGGTTCAAACCCATCCTCGGCCAAAAACAGCAAAAAAAAAAAAAAAAAAAAAAAGTTTAGGAACAAGTGCAGTAAAGCAAACAATGAAATAGTAATTTCCTCATTAGCTTGTGGATTTCTGCCTCTAAGCAATGATGACTGCCACCTTGGGAAATAACTATGCAATAAGCCTTGCAGGTTCACCCACAGTCTCAGGCTAGGAGGAAACAGGAGTCTGATAAACACTTCCATATCACACATTCTAACTTTGAATTGCACTTACAATGCAAACAGTTCAATTTTCTACATACCTCAAAAGATGTATCAAAACATCTGCATCTATTATTGAGTTTAAATTAGAATTAAATTAAATTAAATCTGCTTTTTGTGACAATGTGGATGAATGCGCTGGAGGCTACGCTGAGTGAAGTGAGTGAGGAGCACAAGAATAACCCTGGGTGATTCTACTTACCAGAGAAACACTGGAATGGAACAGTGGCTGCCAAGGGCGGGGGGTGGGGGGGTGGGGGGGGCGGGACTTGGGCGTTGCTACACAAGGGTCGAACGTTTCCTTCATGCAAGATGAATAACTTCTAGAAATCACTGCCCAGCATTGCACCTGCACTAGCAAGACTGTAGTGTGTGCTTTAAAATTTATTAAGTGTCCGGGCGCAGCGGCTCACTGCTGTAATACTAGCACTGTGGGATACCATGGAGGGAGGAGTCCACAAGTTCAAGACCACCCTGAGCCAGAACAAGACTTCAGTCTCTAATACAAATAGACAAAACCAGCCAGGCTTAGTGGTGGGCTCCTGTGGTTTCAGCTACTTGGGAGGCTGAGGCAGGGGCATGGTTTGGGCCCATGAGGTCGAGGCTGCTGTGAGCTGTGATGGAGCCGCTGCACTCTAGCAGGTGTGACAGAGTGAGACTCTGTCTCAAAAAAATTATTAAGAGAGTACATCTCATGTCAAGAGTTCTTACCACAGTAAACAACAAGAACAAAGCATCTTACTGTAAGTTAGTGCCAACTCTCCACTATATCCACAGATTCCTATGCTAATTCTACTTAATACCATTCTGCAGATGGCATGGAGTCCATCTCTCTCATGTGTGGATATATTTAGGTTTTTAATGAATGAGTATACTATAAATTACAGAAAAATGTTCCAATCTTTGTTTTTGTTTTGTTTTTTTATTTGGTTGGGGCTGGGTTGAACCTGCTACCTCTGGCATATGGGACCAGTGCCCTACTCCTTTGAGCCACAGGCGCCGCCCTCCAATCTTTTTTTGGGGGGGGATTTTTTTTTTTATGTCTCTGGGGTAGCTCAGACTTGAATTCCTGCTTCCTGGTGAAGAGGCAGACGATCATACTTTGCTTCTCCTTATTCCCAGTGCAGAGTCCTACTCATGGGTTACCTGATCTGATTGTAGCCCTTTGTATGGAGTGTCAAAAAAAGGGGAGAGAGAATGTTTCAGGGAACAGCAGTTAGACCAGGCAGATTTTGGAGAAGGATAAAAAAAGTCATCATTTCACATGAGCAAGACATTGAAAAAAAAATACATATATATATATAATTTTTTTCACTTTCAAATTTCTAATTACTGATAAGAGATTAGAACAACTAAGGTTTAAATAGTCTACTTTCATCCTTTTGTTTCTAAGGGTAGATAGCTCATGATGATGGTAAAACAAAATAAAACCGGAGGAACTGCTAATTATATACATTTAGGCAATAAAATAAACATATATTTCATTTACAACTTACCATTGAGTTATAAAAATGCATGAATTGGAGCAAATGAATAACATAAAAATATAAAATAATAAATATGATTTCTGAGTATACATTTATTTGAGATTATAAATGGTTTTCTTTCTACATTTTTTAACAAACAACGTTTTTTAAATATATTTTGAGAAGCTACTGTTTATTTTAAAAAGGACATTTTCATCGATGTAAGATGCTTAGCAGGGCATAGTAACAGTTTTGCACCCCAAGTAAAATACTCTCTCAGCTTGAGTTTTTTACAAGTGAATTTTATTCAAGCTAAAAATAATTTGGGAAAAATAAAAATAATTTTCGGCAAAGTGCCATCTCCTTTTACACCTATACATATGGACCAATCAAGTTCAAAGTAGAGGTCAGAGGCCAACGCTGTGACTCTCAGTCAACAGTAAGTGATAATAGTGATAGTTGTCTTATAAAAACTGGAGTTAACCAGAAAGTCAAATATTTATTTTTACCACTATTTCAAATTTAGAAGCAGAAATAAATGGTGGGTTCAGCTTTTCTCTAGTGTTGCTGTATTTTCCCCAACTGGGTGTAATTTTCCCTGCAGACTCCCCTGCACGGGGCAGGAGGGCTCAGCAGGGAAAAATCCTTCAACCAGAATCTGAGATTCTTCATCTGTGGTGAGGCACAGACAGGGACCTGCAGAGGTGGTGAGGCTGAGCCAGGAGACGCTGGGCTCCCAGTTCTCTGAACAACTCACATTAGCCTTGAACATGCTCTTGAAAGGAGAAAGCTTGTTATGGACTAATGTGATCCGAAATTGAAAAGGAGAAATGTCTGGGTAGAGAAGACGAAAGCAAATCTCTGATACTAAAGGGAATTTGTCCTGGATATGCCCAGATTGGGTGTGGTGACTGTTCTGTGTGTCTTTTTATATGATGATGGCCAGAAAGAGACGCAGGAGAGACACAAGAAGGACTCGCAAAGTTGATGTTTATACTTCTCTCGGCTAGAACCACGAGTCAGACACACCACGCAGGACCCCGTGGGGGAGCAGGGTCCAGGGTCACATCAGGAGCCTGAGGGACAGGAGAACGGACAGCCTGGCCAGGCCCTCCTTGGAGTTTCTTCAGGAAAGTCACGCAGGGCAGGTGACCAGCCTGGGACTGGCTCTTTGGCATAATTGTATTAGACCCTAAACTGGAAGGATCATCTCTGTCTAGTTCCCTGGTACCCGGCCCTGAGATGATTGAGATGGAGGAATATTGTCCCTGGGGTGCAAAGGCCAGATGGAGGAGGTGGGGCTCAGTCAGTTAGTTCGTTTACATATTAAAGACATCAGTCTTGGCGGGGCCCTTTACTTGGAAGGATTGGCTGGTCCCAGGAAGGATGGTCTCCCCAGCCAGAAGGGAGCCTGGGATACCAAAACACCACAACACAGAAAAACTGAAACTAGGGCCATGCCTGTAGCTCAGTGAGTAGGGCACTGGCCCCATATACCAAGGTTGGAGGGTTTGAACCTGGCCCCGGCCAAACTGCAACAAAAAATAGCCAGGCTTTGTGGTGGGAGCCTATAGTCTCACTACTCAGGAGAGTGAGGCAAGAGAATCAGCCAAGCCCAAGAGCTGGAGGTTGCTGTGAGCTGTGATGCCACAGCACTCTACCTAGGGTGAAAAAGTGAGACTCTGTCTCTAAAAAATAAAGAAAGAAAAACTGAAACTATCCAGTGACTTATTTCTTTGTGGGTCATGGGGGGTATTTTTATGTCTATTTTTCTGATAAATACTATGCATGATATAGTACATACTAACTTCTATTTTGTTGTGCAGATCATCCCCTGTTGGGTACTGACGTATGGAGATGTTAGTGAAGGAGACCAGCAGGCCGAGTGCAGACACAGGCTGTGGTGGGGAAAGCTTAGAAGGCAAGTGAATGTTCCCCGTCATTCAGACACAGACGGGTGGGTACCCCAGAGGTAGGATTTCCAAGCAAGAGTTTATCAAATCCTTGTGGAAGGGCTAAACTCCTTAAGCTCTTAATGAGGGAGGGGTGCAGCTGACCACATCTGCTTAGTCCTGGGCCATGGTGGGTCAGCCTGCCCCTGATCGGGCTGCCCTCTGGCCTCGCTTTGTAAACACCATCAGAGAGGTTCGTGGGGCCTAGGAGGCCTGGTGGAAAGTGCAGGGAGTTAGCACAGAAATCAATTGTCCACCTGTTCTTGGATTAAGCGATCCATATTTATAGTAAAGATTTGTCAACATCTACTCGAAGCTCTGACTAATATCATGGGTCACAATTACGTTTTGTGACAATAATGAATGTATAACTTTTGGATGGGAGGTTGTTTGTAATGGGAAGTTTTTTCATCCTAGTTATCTTATGATTGTGTTCCTGAGTGGCATTGGTGAAGTCTTATCATTGGCACGAAAAGCATCAATTCATTCCTTTCAGCTGTGCCAGGGATGGAATAACCCAGGCACAGTCCAGTGGCAGCCAGAGCTTCAGAGAGCACTGACCTGGGAAGGGCACACGGCAGATAAGGAGACACTCTGGCTCCAACACTGACTCCCTCACGTCAATCTCCCTGAAAAACACGCATTTTGAATCAGTCTATCAGGCATGAGTAGATTTAATATGATCAATGAGAAGTCATTGAGCAGAATAAAGAGTTAAAATCAAATTTCAAGTGAAAATGCGTGATTCTCTATTTTCTTACATTCCCCTGGAACATTCATAGCAACGTACAAAGATTTGGAAACCACTGCCCCTGGAGTGACAGATAACCCATCAAATTATTAGAATGCTTCCATGGGACACTTATATTTAACGCAGACTTCAGGCAACTCCATAAAGGCACTCAGTGGGATGTGGGAAGAAATTCGTATTCAGATGACTCCTGGAAAAGTAGGATAGCTCTGGGTTATGGAGTTCTTACCACATCGGGCGTCCTCTAAATGCATCATCTTCTTTAAGCCTCGTTCAACACAGAGCTGGGAACTGCCAGCACACCCAATTTACCAACGAGTAAGGGGTGGTTAGGGAACCCAC
Source organism: Loris lydekkerianus (assembly GCA_963574355.1). Classification (NCBI taxonomy): domain Eukaryota; kingdom Metazoa; phylum Chordata; class Mammalia; order Primates; family Lorisidae; genus Loris; species Loris lydekkerianus. The sequence continues at coordinate 10,888 of CAUYPK010125739.1, forward strand.
CAGGCCACCCACCTGCAAAGCCCACACTTAACTCAGAGGCCGGACCCACAGGTACAAGTCCTTTGCCCCCTGAAGGGTTTTGATGCCAGTGCTGCAACAGAAATGCATACTTTCCCTCTTGGTCAAATCAACCAGCACCTTTAATCGCCCAAAGTGTATCCTCTCCAGGATAACTGGTGCAGAGCAGGTGACAAGGATGCTCTGAAAGCAGAGCGAGGGTGGCGTTGTGCGAGTGGAGGCAGATCAGCTCCAGGGAAACAGAGGAGGCATCTCTGGAGATTAGGTGTGTGATCCCTGCAAATCTAATGCATCTGGTCAACAATTCTATTATGAATAGACGTGGAGAAGGAGGGGCAAGCAGATGTCATTCTGGGGAGGACGGTGGGAAGGTATCAGGCCTTGGAGAGCGCAGGGGAGAACGTCTTCGGTTACACTGATCATCTACCAGGAGCACAGGCAGCCGCGCTCTCGCACACTCACGTCCTCCTGCTCCAGAAAAGAGGCAGCAACCTTGTCCACTCTCTAGAATTTTGATGCCCTGTGTCTGCAGAGCTTCTGAACCTGAGTTACTGAACCAACCAGGCTTCCATTAGCAACCTAATATGCATATGTTCTGCTTTTAATTGTTACACTAAATATTTTTCTTTGCAACACAATGTTTGCATATTCTGGGCCCACTCAAGAAGAAATTCCTTCACTTATTATAAGATGTATGTCCCTTAAGTAATTTCTGAAGAACTTACTGAGAACCTGCTGCATGTCAGGTACATTTATGTCCTGGTGTAAGATACAAACATGAATAACTCAGTCACTATTTTAAAGGTTCAAAAATGCAGTGGAGTGGGAAAAACATAGGAAAAACCAGGTACAGGACACGAAATTCAAATGTAAGTAGAAAAAAATAAAATAAAAAAAGCCAGGTTCCCTGGGTCCACATGCAAGATCAGAAAATCAAGACCTGGGAAGGAGTTGGTGAACCAGACAACAGAAAAAAAGAAGCCAAAGCGCCTCAGGAGCAGTGACGTGGCTGAGTGAATGTCCAGTTATCAGGACATCCCAGGAGCAGTGACGGGGCTGAGTGAATGTCCAGTTATCAGGACATCCCAGGAGCAGTGACGGGGCTGAGTGAATGTCCAGTTATCAGGACATCCCAGGAGCTGTGACGGGGCTGAGTGAATGTCCAGTTATCAGGACATTAGAGGAG